>KN805436.1:5617-139634 GCA_000818945.1 Schizochytrium sp. CCTCC M209059
GATCGAAGTTCAGCTGGAGAAGCTACTAGCCGATCCAGTGACAAAGGCTGCAGTAGACTCCTGTCATAGTCTGTGGAAGGAGATCCTGGACGACCCTGTGGACGTTGATGATGCTGTCGCACAAGTGACCTTTGAGCAAGTGCAGGAAGCAACGCAAGCCGCAGTAGAGGCCTTAAACGCCTGGGAGACACGGCATGACACGAGCGCTGCGCGCAAGCACACCGAAGCAACCCTTGATGCTTTGGATGAGAGCACCAAGCGCCTTGGTATCCAGCCGACATACTTTATGACGCTGAGACATCCCGAGAGGACAAACGAGTTAGCGACAGAACTGGAAACGGTGCAGCAAGCATTCGAAGCCGAGCTCAGCGTCTTGACGAGCGTCAATCCTATGGCAGACGCCCCGTTAGAAGATGTGCGACGAGCACTGTCCATCTCCATCTCATTCTACACCCGCACAGTGGCAAGCGAAGTCTCGCGTTTGCAGACATGCGTCAATGAGCTGACGACCTTGCTCTCGCTTCACGTTCCGGGACTGACTGCACCGAGTACCTCGCGTGTGGCAGACATCATGCAAAACCTTCGCCAAAGTAGACGGAGGCGAGAACGATTGGAGCATGATCTTCGCTACGCCCGCGAAGATGCCAATGACGGAGATCCAGAAGCCCAAGCGCGAATCCCCGGTCTCAAGCAAGAACTCGCTCAGATCGGAAGTGTTTACAAGCTGGACAGCGAGCTGCGCAAAGAACGCGCACGGGTGCTGAGGCATGCGGAGGAACATTACCCTGAGTTGCTTTGCGATCAGGAATGGATCCGGAGCTTGGGGATGAAAGCTAGTGTGCCTCGGGAGCTGTCTACGCTGGGTCTTTGGCTGACGAATGCCAAGCGCGGGGACTTTGAGATCCTCGCGGAGCTTTCGTCCAAGCTCGGCAAGTCCGTGCTCAAAGTGCGCGATCCCGATGGTACAGTTCTTGTGCTCAAATCCTTTCATCTCGCCAACTACGAGTGGAGCAGTCGTTTCTATCGCCAGGTCGCAGCTCTCGCTCAGTTAAACTCGGCCTATATCGGGCGCATCCAGGGCGCTTTTTCGCAGGGTGACCGTGAGGGCTGCATTTTGTTACCTTATTACTCAGGCGGCGATCTTTCCGCCTGGATCCGCGACAACCCGCATGCAGATGTAGCGACGCGTAGACGCATCGCCACCGGTCTTCTATCCGGCCTTCACGACTTGCACTCGCAAGGCTTCGTGCACTGCGATGTCAAGTCAGAAAATGTCTTCCTCGCCCCAGGCTTGTCACCCGTACTTGGCGACTTTGATGGTGTTCAAATGCTCAATGTGACCATGACGCAGCCTGTACAGGCCACGCTTAAATACATGGCACCCGAGCTTCGCGTAGGAAATGTCAACAAGGTGGAGTCCGCTGTGGATCTCTTCTCCGCGGGTATGGTCCTCGCGGACCTCTATGAGGGCTCGGAAATATCCGACGCTATGCTTTCGCTCATTTCGTCTCTCCAGTCTGCAGATCCAAGACAGCGGCCCACCGCGCTTCAAGCTTTGCGTCACAAGGCCTTTCAGGTTGAGCCTGTAAATGCGGCCTCGTGTGCCATTTGCCTCGACGTTTACCCGGTTAGTGAGGGCGTCTCTTGCGCTGACGGCCACTTTACGTGCGAAGAGTGCCTGAGCATGTCCGTACGCGCTGCTGCTCAGGCCCAGTCGCACGTCAAGGTGCTCCGGGATGGAAGCATGTGCTGTGTCGCACCAGACTGTGATCTTGTTATCCTTGGACGTTCGATTGCAGCCGCAGTTCCAGACGAGGACTTTGCAGCTTTGCTCGACATCGTGCGCACACATTTTGAGCGAGACGCCGCAGCCGAGCAAGAGCGCCAGCTCCAAGATCGTGTCGACGCAGCGCTCCGCGAACATGGTCTGGACCCGACAACGCAGAATCACATTCGTACCATCCAGAATGAGGTTCTCGCCATGTCGTGCCCGCGTTGCTCGACAGTTTTTGCTGACTTTGACGGCTGCTGCGCTCTCAAATGTGCAGCTTGCCCATGCTACTTTTGCGCATGGTGTCTGCAGGACACAGGTGATGACACAAACATCGTCACGTGGCAAGATGCGCGTCAAAGCCTGCTGGTGAAAGAGACCCATTCTATAGCGATTTCGCTGTCGTACAGCAAGCCTGGGCTCGGCTTCGAGTGCAACGTCTTCGTCGCTACATGGCAGAGAAAATCGATGACCAAAGCGTTCGTGTCAGCGTTGAGAACAAACTGCGTCCTCTTCTCACGCCGGATATTGTCGGCGAAAACTTTAGATTTTGAATAGTAGAAAAGCTGTGAGAGAAAGTTCGAAGCGTCGTTGCCTTGATAGAGTGTTTACCGGTGACCTGAAGTGCTCGTCGAGGCCTAAGACGCTGCTGCTGTTTCTTCTTCACCGCTCCTCTTGTAGCTAACGCGGACGGTGGCTGCTCGGTCGCGCGTGTGATTTAGGCTAGATTTTCTCCTCGAGGCAGCCAGGTGCGCACCCACTTCGTTAGCTCTTGCGAGCTCGACAGGCACGCCGCACGCAAAGATCCGGGCGTACCATCGCAGCTGCGGTACCAGAAAAGGACTACAAGGTGCTTCATAAGATTGTGCGCGAGCATACTGAACGCGAATTGGCACGACAGCACGAACGTGATGTCCAGCGGCGCGTCGATGAAGTACTTCGCGATCATGGACTCGATCCGGAAACCCGGAATCATCTTCGCAAGATCCAGAATGACTTCTTGACCATGGCGTGCCCCGTTGCTCGGCAGCCTTTGCCGATTATGTTGGCTGTTGTGCGCTCAAGTGTAGTAACAACTGCTCATGCTATTCCTGTGCGTGGTGTCTCGAAGACCCCAGGAACAACAGCCAAGGCTGTCCTCATCACGTTGCCAATTGCACGTCAAATCGGAGCGCAGACCCATACTCTGCCGACTTTGGGACAGTGCAAAAAGCCTGAGCCTATCCTAGACGTAGCGTCTTCGCCACTACATGACGGAGCAAATCCATAACGACGATATGCAAAGATGTTCTTGAAAAGCTGCAACCGCTGTTCACGTCCTATTTTATTGGGACTTCCTTCAGACTTTAGATCAATCAGAAACTTTCATCCAACGCATACACTGTGAGACGACTCTTGCTGCTTATTAGTCCTTTTAAAAAAAAAGAATTCTCATCAAAGGGGAGAAAAAAAAATTCCATGTCCGGGAATCGAACCCGGGGGTTGACGGTGAGAGCGTCAGATGTTACCATTACACCAACACGGATCTTGCTGATATCGTCTCAACTGCGTGGTACCATATATACTTTTGTATTCAAAAGCGCACAACAAGCAAGACTCTTTTTACGAAAGTCATTGCATTCTGACAACAGTGACAATTATCTTTTACTTCTGCATCTGTGATTCTGAGATCTAAACCTTGAGCTGCTTGCAAGACATTTTGGTCCACTTCTGGTGCTGGTGCTTGCGCAGAAAATAACAAAGGCCGACGAGCATGAAACTAGTTCCGACTAATTCAAAAACTGTATATACATCGCAAGAATGAGCGTATTCATTGTGGACAGCGCAACCCGGAACCCAACAAGCGGAAATCTACGAGCTGGAAAAAATTCGCGTACAGCTCGCTGGTGCTTGCTGCCGGCGAGCTCGAAGTTGGAGCACGTGGCTGCCGCTTCTGAAGTGTCGTCGTGCTAGAACAAATGCTTCTTACTAGTAGTTACGGCTAACCCCTTCATCGTGCGAGGAAGGTACTGGTACTGTGCACAATGACGGTAGCCTCGTGAATTACAATACTGGCCTGCGTTTGCGTTCCGCACCAGGAAGAAGTCTGACAGCAGAGTTGTAAGGAGGCCAATCAACTCGTACGAGGCGTCCATCTGCCCTGCCCGCCCGCCCGCCCGCCTCCGTGCTCGCTCGACCATCCAGACGTCGTCGCTTCTCTCGCATTCGTCTCCGTTCGCGCACCAACCCTGAACGTGAAACCATGACGGTTGCGGGTCCGCCGATTAGCTGCGCATTGAGACATGCCTTTCCAACCGAAGATGTTATCGAAGACTTTCCATCACGGACGCATGGAAACCGAAAACATCTGCCTCAAACAACTGCTGAGTTGTATACGCTTACAGGGAACCGTCACCTTATCGAAGAAGAGTGGAATGCCAGACTATGGCTTATGCTCGTCTGGCAGTGCGCGGCGCTGATCATCAACATGGGCATTTCATTTAACCGTGGGGCGCATCTAAAGCGCAAAGAGGACGACTGCGAGAAAAGGTTGCTTTTGGCAGTTGAGTTCGACCTTGTGGCGTCTTTCTCTTCTGTTGCCTTGTTAAGTACGATTTTGTACATCATCGTATTGCGTATTTTTCCTCTTTGCCAAGAGACGATCCATTTGGCTGGCGAATTTATCGGCATTTCTGATGAAGCTTTGCTCGTTGTACGAGTCTTTCACGTTACCTATCCTGCAGAAGGCAAGACTTATTTCTTACCACACCATGAAATTCGCGTTCCATTCTATGCCATCGTCGACATGAGGTATCATAATAGATCTGCGTGTCTCGAGATTGTCTACAAACTGCAAGAAAAGAATCGCACATCGACGCTATACATTGTGCCGCATGACCCCATGCGTTTGCAAAACTCGGTTCAGGACTTTCTTCCAAACGAAGCTGAACGAGATTTCTTCTCTGCTGAGTCTGTGCTTTCTATCATGCAAAGACTTGGCATAGCAGGCGCGAGATGTTAATCATTCCAAAGAATATTCTTGGAGTCCAGAACTCGCTTTTTGGAGAGAAGCACAGAGAGGAGAGACGACAAATTATTGACCTGACACTAAAAGTAGCCCGCAGCTCGATACCCACGCAATCGTTGGGGAAGTTTTTGGAAATGGAAATGACGCGAGCAGACAGCAGCGCCACAGAAGTGACAAAGTCAACTTGGCGCCCATGGGAAGTCTTTTGTCGACTTGCCGTGCCAACACTCATACAATCTCAGCAGCCACTCGTTCGTGCGCGACATCAAGGTAAGTCTAACATCGCTCAGAGCACAAACCAGCACGGCCAAAGATTTGTGATCATCAAGCTCTTTACTACATCCTCGAAACGATATTGAAGGTGGGGGGAAGCATCGACCTCTCCCGCCAGACAAATTTATCACAGCAGAAGCGAAACTATCCAGGCACTCTTAGCGTACTTTGGCATCTTAGCAATCCATTTAGATTTTAATTATAACGAAGGCGTGCTACTGTAAGCTAAAAAAGGAGCATTTACTACCTTTAAAGGCCACAACATCGCTCCATTTGCGAGCTTGAAGCACTTTCGACCAAGCTTGACGGAGTGCGGTAGCACGCCGAGAATCTTGCACCAAATGCAAATCAAACTTTGCCATTTCCACCTTAGACGTCATGTGAGTGGTTCGCAATCACCTCAGAACAGCTTGACGTACACCAAAAGAGAAAGCCCGACAATAAGGCGTCTCACCCTCTCCTTGCGTCTTCATCGGGAACATCCAGTAGACTGCAGTCATGGATCAGAAATGTCTGATCGACTGCAATCAATGCGAAGCGAGCCGCATGGCTGCTTGCATGTCCTGCGCCCGCGCAGGGGAGCGACGTAGCTGCTGCGCGTTAGGTTTAGCACAACAATCTTGGTTGAGGACCAATACAAGGCCGCGCAATGAGTCCGCACCCGAAACAATGCCAGTACAATCATGGAGTTGATGTTGTAGTAAATGCAGATTCAAGCATAGATACTGTTGAGCTTGCTCGCATTCTTGCGATTATTGCGGTAAAAGACAATCATCGAGCAAAGGCTGTGCTTACTGGTGTGATTGGACCATGTTGCTTTGCTCCCTTGAGTGCGCTTGCTTGATGCGACCTCGCGCAAAGAGTGGGGACAGGCACACCAGCCATAACAATAAGCAGTGCCGAGCTCTCCAAGGCAGGAAATACAGCGAGAGCCTATCAATCTTCAGTCGCCGCAGGCTTGGAAGAGTAGAGCACAGGATGGCCCCTTGTGCTCCGAACGCAGAGGTAATGATAGAAAAAGGACTGTTGAACCTAAGCCGCGCAGGCTTTCCCTTAAATGAGTGATAGAGCCATCTGCTGTTGCTGCTGAAGCTGCCAGTCCTTCGTCTCTCGCCGGGGCATTCTTACTCATCCTGAGTCAGCTGAAGTTCGCCTTCTTTCCATCTCCACGCGCCGCAGCAAACCTCGCCTCCGCCTCCGCGCAGGCGCGCTCACGCTCGGCCATTCGCGTCACCGCCGCCCATCTGCTTCACGCACCTCGCGCCGCGCGCGCCTCCTAGAGTCCACTCCAACTCTTCTCCGCCAAATTCAAGTCTAAATCCTTGACTACTACACAAGCCCGGCGCACACCCCCAAACTATCAGCCGAAACTAGTCGCGACTAGCTTTGCAACTAAAACCTCCGCAGCCAAGATTGGAGGTACAGCTGCGGCCAAAAGTCTCCCCGCCACTGGCGTTCGCCCCCTCTCGGGTAAACCCTGACGTGTGCACGTGCGCGCGCTCCTCGCCGCCCTCTCTCCGCCGCGGCCATCCCTACCCTCCCTCTGCCGCCGCCGATCCAGCGCGTCCGGCCCGTCCGCGGACTGCCGCTTCCTCCCGCCCTCTCGCTCCATCCCTTCCCGCCTCCCGAGCGGTCTGCAACTCGCGCAGTCCGGGCCCAGGGTGCGAGCGAGCCGCCAGCGCAGCGGTAGTACTAACTACCACACTCGCCCTCTCTCCCCTCTCTCTCCGGCTTTCTCGAAGCGCGCGCAAAGTTTCCCCGGCGGCCGCGATTTCCCCGGCCCTAGTGAGGCGCGTGCAGAAACTTTTCGCGCGCCTCTTGCACGTGCACACGCGCGCGCCCGAGCGAGCGCCCGCGCGTTGGGGCAGCCGCAACGCGCGCCGCCGCGCCGCGCGGAGCCAGGCAGGTAGCCGTGCGCGGAGCGCCGCACAGCGCGGAGCCGCTGTCGAGGGAAGGAGGGCTCGAGGAGCGCGAGCGAAGGAGAAAAGCCGATAAAGGAGAAGCAAGATGGGCGTGCGACAGGCAGCGCTTGCCGTCGTGGCCGTCGTCGTGGCGGCAGCGAACAACGGCGTCGAGGCGGCGCGATATGAGGATAACCTGCTCACCGAGTTCACGTTTAGCCAGGCAGAATGCAAGTCGAGAGCCTTTGCTGACAGCGTCACCGCGAATTACCTCGGAGGACTCACCTACCCGAGCGGCTGGGCTACCCTCACAAAATGCCCAACCTACACTGATGCCGATGGCACCGTCTTCGACTATGCCTACAACGGCATGCACTCTGTTGGCGCGAGATACCTTGCCTCCGGATCCGGCACCAATCTCACGCTCGATGATTCGGCAAAGAGCACTTCGACCGTATCGAGCCTTCTCACTGAGCTTGACGGCGTCACCGACTTTACACTCGAATTTTGGATTAGGCCGAGCTTTTCTTACAATGACGGCACATCCAATCAATATGTTGCACTCGAGGTCGGTAACGAAAAAGACTCTTCGACAGTTGGAGATTCATACACGTGGGCTTGCACCAATTCAAACCGCAACTATGGGATGCAGCTACTTTACAATGAAGACGCCAATAGATTTGAACTCGAGTATCGCCGTGGAAGCGCTGATTCAGAATGTACGACCTTGGAGTTTGACTCCACGTCGATTGCTGCAGGCAAGCTTTACCATGTCCTTCTCATTGGTTCTTACAACGCCGGATCTGACCTCTTTACTGCTAATTTGCAGGTTCACGCTGAGGATGAATCCATCAATTCATCCAACAACCAGGTATCTACCAATGAGATCTCTTTCTCCAACTTCGACTCCGCCCACGTCCTGCGCCTGGGATCTTCGCCGGCAACACTCTCTTCCTCAACATCCGGCGGCATCCCTGATTACCACTCTTTCCCGGGAGACATTTTACATTTTTCGTTTTACAATGAGTCATTGGGCGCCACGGAGATCGCTGACAACTTTGCTGCCAAGACGTTGAATTCGGGTCCGGTGCCTGCGAACGATGTTGTTCGTCAGACGTTTTCGGAGGATGATTTCACGGCTGTGGATTTGACGAAAGCGGTGTTTGACTTTGACGATGTGTTTTTCAGCACGGAGTCGATGACGTACACGTTGACGAGTTCTACGAATGGCGATTTCCTGGGCAACACGTTTCGTTACAATAGCAATGTGGTGACGCCATCGACATCGATTAATCCTGCCGTTGCGGATTTGGAGTGGCGCAATGCTATTACGGACGACTGGGGTTGGTCGAACACGACGTTCTTTACGGTGACTGGCTCGGACGGCTCGATGACGTCGGCTGCGGCAACCCTGTCGCCTGAGGCGGTTGGCACGAACGATGCTCCGGAGCAGACGGTGGGTACCGAGACGGCGGCTCACACCCCGCAGGCTGGCGCGCAGCTCTTGACGTTTAGCGTGACGGACGCAGACTGCGCGACGCGTGGAGTGCAGTATTCGGATGGCGCACTGGACACTCAGGACGAGACTTTGCTGGACAATTCATGTACGAACCTGGGCGGGATCAGCAATGTGACGATCCTTGCGCCTGCGGACGCGGTCAAGCTTGGTGTTCTTTTTTATCCGAATAACTTGCTGGAATGCACGCCGTATGATTCGAGCACCATGACCGAGATCACGGTTGACACGACCTTTACGGAGTCCGATGAAGAATGGAATGAAGTGTCGGATGGTGTGGTGGAAGTCTCTCTTTGCTTTGAGGCTTGTCTTTCGTACGCTGGCTCGGAGAATCCCTGTCCGGCAGGTGTGGATGGCGGCGCGTCGGCGATCCTTGGCAACTCGACTTTCCAGTTCTATGGTACGGATCAGATCACTGACGGCCCTACCGGAACGGTGACGACAACGGTGACCAATGTGTTGACCATGACGGAGCAGACGAACCTCATCACGTACGAGGAAACGGCGCTTGAGATTACGCTCTCTGGTAGCGACGAGTTTTGCGAGCGTTTCAACAGCTCTTTGTGCCCGCGCGCCAAGTCGTTCTTGATTGATTCCTTGCCGCTGGCTTCCGAGGGTATCTTTTACCTTGACGAGGAGCTGACGACTCCCCTTGTTGAGGGCGAGATGTACGCAGGAGCTGACAGTGCCACGCTGAAGGTGTACCTGATGCCCGGCAAGGACTACTTTAGCGCGAACGAGTGGCCGATCTGCGGTCCTGCCATTTCGACGGAGAGCAACCCTGTCTCGGCGTGGTCGTTTTCGTTTTGCATCAACGAGGACGATGGCATCGACACCTTTCCGTGCGAAGGTCCGCTGTGCAACGGGTGGTACAACACGATGCCGGCGGCCTTTGGCGATGCGTTGACAACAGCGGACTTGGAGGGCAATGCGATGGGCGGCTGCGGGGCTGATGTCTCGGTGGGCTGCCCCGTCGAGCTCATGGTCAGTCTCGTGGTGGGAAACCTCACCAGCGAGCCCCTCGCTGGCGCCAGCGTGCACGTCATTAACGTCAACGACGAGCCCGAGATCATCATTCCGGCCGCAAACCTCTCTGATGTCGTAAGGGCGGTCGACACGCCCGTGTCCTGGACCGATGCCAATGGCGACCCCACCTACATTTACATCTCCGATTCCGACGGTGATGCACGTTGGCAGCTTGGCATGTGGCTTGGCTTTTGGCTTGATTCGGAGGAGAAAAGAGGGCTTTTGGCTTGATTTGGGAGGAGAAAAGAGGGCTTGGTTGCTTGACTTGTTTGCTTGTCTTGGATTGACTTGACAGAAAAAAGTTGGTTTGTTCCCACTAGGAGGAAGTGGAGCTTGCGCTCTGCCTCACTCGACTTGGCTCGAAATATTCTACATCTACCACAGGCCTGTTCGCGAGCTGCGTTTCAACTCGCAAGTCGCCTTCATCCCTCAAGCAAGATGGTTCGATCCGCAATCAAACACCTCATAGCTTGCTACTCCAACTCACAAGTTGCGTCTCAACTTGCGCGCCTTGACTGACAGGTCATCGACGAGAGACTGTCTCATTTTGACTTTTGCCCTGGTGCAGATGCAATGGTGCCCTCCTTGTAATGAGGCGTGTGAATGCGTCATCGCGGACGGCCGCGGCATTTCTCGAAGGGGCGTCTGCGCGCGCAGGAAAGGAGCTTGAGCAGCAAGAGCGCCGTGCTGGGACGGGGTGGTGCAAGGGTAAGAATGTCCAGGGTTCGCAGCTCGACGCCCAGACTTGTTTCCCTGCTCGCGCTTGACGCGGCTATCCGCAGTGGCGAGGTGCGGGACTTGAGCTCGGTGCTCGCGCACGAGACGCAGAGCGTGCACGTGCGGCGCATGGCCATGGAGGCGGTGGTGGTGCGTCGTTTCATTGACGAGTTTGGCTTTTGCGAGGGCCGAGACCTCCTCAACGGGCCCGAAAAGAGCCACGCCGACCTTGCCATCGTCCTCGCAGACGGGCACTACGTCCGCATCCAGCTCAAGTACACGCGCGCGGTCCGCCTCGTGCAGTCGCCCAACACAAGCCGGTACCCTGGCTGTCTGATGCTGTACGCGCTCGTGGACTCGCTCAGCGTCAAGTTCTCGGTGGGCATCGCTGGCGAGTCGATGGACAAGGCCAAGCGGGTTTGGTCGCGAAGCATGCTGGACCGCGAGGTGATGCGCTTGGTGCTGGCCAAACAGGTGGATGTGGTGACGGACGTCACGGACTGCTTCCAAGTCAAGACGCGACGCGACTATGTGGGCCACCTCGGTGAGGTCTGCGCCAAGCGCTTCCTGCAAATGGCAGGGCTGCGGGTGGAATCGCCGTTTGTGAACCAGCTACCGTACGACCTTGTCGTGAACGGGAACATCACAGTGCAGGTCAAGACCTCGACGTTCCGGCCCACGAGCCCGCACTCGACGGCGATGCAGACCAAGCAGTACGCTGCCGAGGTGCGGCCTCATATCTTCATCTTCTGCCTGCTCGTCAACGACCAGCCGCGCAGTCTGTATGTGCTGCCTGGCGAGCTGGTTGGGGAGAGCTTTGGCGTGCACTTGCCTCTGGCCGGCGTGCCGAGCCACTTGCTGGCGACCAAGGGCCGCTTCCTGATCGAGGTGCACGCTGCTGACGCCTTCGACGCGAACCATCTCCGAGCGCTGGTGCTGGGACTGCCTCTGCCAGAGCACGTGGAGACGCGAGTCAAGCTCCTCCGCGTGCCGTCCCTGGGCCCGCGCGCGTGCGAGTGGCCACGCTGGTGGTCTCTCGCTCGGCGCGCCGCCTGCAAGGTCATCGTGGAAAATCTGCAAGCGTGGGGATGCGAGTGCCTCTGGAGCGGGACTGACGACCTCGAGATCGTCCTTCCCGACGGCGAGACAAGGGTCGTGGGCGTGGCAGTCAGGAACGGACCAACGTGCAGCAACCGCGCCGCCTTCATCGAGGTGGACTGGGACTATTCGACGCGCCGGCCTCGTGCCGCAGCGCTGGTCTTGGACGATGGCAGCAGCAGCGTGGCGCTGCCCTTCAAGTAAGATGGTCGGCAGCAAGGACGAGTCCGCTTTTTTCGAACCTCGCCACAAGACCAGGCAACAGTCGATCAATCTGATTGAGCGAACCGGCCCACAGTTCGGAATAGTTGGGCGACCGTTAAAAGTAACTGAAGAAGCAAGAGCAGTGACCACTTTATTTGCCCGCGGGAAAAAAACAAGAAAAGAAA
Organism: Schizochytrium sp. CCTCC M209059; assembly: GCA_000818945.1. Classification (NCBI taxonomy): domain Eukaryota; class Bigyra; order Thraustochytrida; family Thraustochytriidae; genus Schizochytrium; species Schizochytrium sp. CCTCC M209059. Next base: position 17,316 of record KN805436.1, read on the forward strand.
AAAAAGAGGTTCATTTCAAGGAGTTGGATCGGATGTGGTCTAACGACTCTATCGAGCGACCAATCGCGATGCAAAACCGCTGCAGCCGGGCTCGTCCTCTTGGTCGCGGCAGCTGGTTAGCCGGCAGCAGAGACGCAGCGCGCGGCGCGTGGCACAGCACATGTGTGCCGTCTCGCACGCACGACCCAGCGCCAGCCGCTTTCGCGAGCAGCGGGGTGGTCAGGGCGAAACTTGAGAATGCGCGATGTGCAGCCAGGATGCGCTATCTTGTCAGGAGGCGGGGAGGCGCTCGGGCGCGGCAAGCGACGCAGCGCTCACGGGCGCGGCAGCGGCGGCGTCGAAAGGGGCAGGGGCGAGCCGACACTGCTTGCAGAGGCCGCCCCGCTCGTACTGGTGAATGTGGCAGCGCTCGCAAGCCCCCGTGGTGAACGAGTGCTTGCGGCAACGGTGGCCTCGGTAGGCGCCTTTGTTGGTGCAGCCAGGTACAGAGCATGCAGCCATGACGGCGCCGTGGCGAATGCATACCTTGCCTCGTCCCTTGGGAAAGTTCGTGCAGCCTGCCACACGGCACTGCGGTTTGCGAGCTCGGTGCTTGAAGCAGAAGCCGCCCGTGTCGACCGGAGACGCGCATCCGTCTCGGGCGCAACGTGCTCCGTGCTGGCGGCAAAAGCCTCGGTAGTTGGCCTTCTTGGGGCAGCCACTCGTCTTGCAGGGCGGCGCCTTGCGTTTCTTGCTTGCAATGACAGCATCAGAGCCAAAGAAGCGCAGTGCTGCCTCGTCAACGGAGACGGGCGGGGCTGGAGGCGGGGGCGGGAGCAAGCTCTGTCTCACGCGCGCCACCAGAGCAGGCGTATCGGCACAGGTGCTGCACAATCCCTCCTGGTTCTGTCGTCGGTGGCCACACGAGACGCAGTAGTCAGGCACAGCGTGGTGGTCGGTGCAGCGTGCGAACCGAACGAGGTCTTTGGAGCCGCAAATTGCGCAGGTGTGGACGACGCGATGGACGACGCAGCGCGTGCCGCCCAGAATGCGAAGCCCGACGCAGTCATCCACTTCGCACTGGAAGGCCTCGAGCCTGTGCCGGGCGCAGCGACCAAAGTGACGCTTGTCCTGGTTCGAGCAGCCCGGGAAGGAGCAACGCGCGGCCTCGGTCGCCATCCTCACTGCAGGTCTGCCTGCAATGCATGATTGGCAAGCGGAACAATCGCCTAAAGATGCAAGATCTCTTTCATTACGCGTACGGGAATTTAGATGGCGCCATCGCGGCGCTTGAGCAGCTGCCACGGGGCGTTCTCGAGCGAGGCTGGCGCGGCGGACGCGAGCTCGTCGCGACGGGGCGCGGGGCCTCGCGCAAGCGCAGTGAGCAAGTGGTCCGAGAGGATGCGCTCGTTGGCGACGCTGGGTGCCAGCATATCCTCACTGAGGCCAGCACGGCAGCGATTGCACGTGTGGTCCTTGACAGCCTGGCGAATGCCGCAGGTCCGACAGATGGGCGAGCGGAAGCGGCCATGCTTCGGGCACTGGCCACTGCTATCGACGAATTGAATGCAGCCGTCGGCTTGGCACTCGTGTCGTGTGCCAAGGTGCCGGTGGCAGAAGCCACGACGCTGCTTCATGCGTGAGCAGCCCTCCACCTTGCAGGTGATGCGGTCCGGGTCATGGCGCTGGCAGAGGCCCTTCTTGGCCGATCGCGACTCCGAGTCGCAGCCCTCGATGCGGCAAAGGGGTCGCCGTGGACACCCATGCGTGCGGCAGAGGCCCTTGCGTTGCGGGTAGCGCGTACAGCCGTCAGCCTTGCAGTACTGCGACGGCGACCGATGCGTGGGCGCCGGGCGCGCCATGGCTGCTGATGTTTGCGGTCTGTCAGCCGCACATCGCGCGGCCATGTACAGGCCGCGCGGCGAAAAGTGCCATTGCACACGTCGTGCGCCGCGAACCCGACAGGATGTGGCTCACGCGAACAGATGCTCGTCGCTTGTGACCCGTGCGCCAACCTGGCGCGAGAAATTTCGTCCCAGCTTAACCACCGGCCCAACTGCGCAACCCCAATTTTCATATATGTAGAAAGTCCCATTTCCAATGCTGAAGGAGACCCCGGCCACGACCACGGTGCTGGCGTTTGCGGACCCATCCAAGCAGAACGGACCGCAAACGCTCAACGCGCACAACGCGACGGCACGCGCTTGCCGCGCACACCTCTGACAACAGAATGCAGCAACAAGCTTGCACACACCCCTCCCGTGAAAGACCGCAAGAGGAGCCACGTTGGCACTCGAAACAGAAAGACCTGTTTGCCACTCGCACCCTGGATGACGGCATTTACATTGCGGAAGACCTTGACATCAAAGCGAGACCCGGTGCCAAGCGTTACGCGCACTTCTCGTGGCCTTCTTACATCAACTACGTCGCGGGCGCGGTGCGATCTGGAAAGCCTCTCTATCACAACGAGATTCTCGCCGAGGGCTCTCCGGTGCGGGTCTATCTCGACGTCGAACGCGAGTTGGCGGATGCGGCGACCGAAGAAGCTGTCAGGAAGGAGGCAGAGGCTGACTTTGAGGCTCTCATGCCAATCGTCAGCGACTTCCTCCAACGCAAACTCGCAGCAAACCTCAAGATGGCTGCGCCGGTCATCCTGGAGGGCTCTCGGCCCAAGAAGTTCTCGCGTCACGTCATTTTCCACGTGAAGGTCGCAGACACCGCGGTGGCGAAGGATTTAATCGTGCGCCAATTCCTGACCCACCTCGAGCGAAGGTCAGACTGGACTCGCGAGAGGAGTATGATCGATACCAAGGTGTACACCAAGAACAGGTGCTTCCGCCTGATGCACTCTAGTAAGAGGAGCGCAGCACAATGTCCCCTCCGATGGCTAAACCCGGACGGTACTACACTCGAAGGTTTCGACCGAGTCCGCTTTCAAGATTCGCTCGTGAGTCGCCCGGCAGCAGGAGAACCCGAGATCGTGCTCTCGTGCCCGCCGGTCAACTCGACCCCAACAACAAAGAGAAACAAGCGCCATCTACGACCGACAACCAGCCCGGACCTTAAGCGACAGCGTCGGGCTCCGACGACGCCGTGTAATTCTGGCGTCGCAAAGGAGCTGGAGTGCAAGACTCGGGACCTCTTCCCTTGCAGACTCTCAAAAGAAATCTACTTCGAAGAGGGGAACGGGAGCATGCACCAGGTCCGTGTTTTGTCCAACGGGCGCAAAATTATGTGCCCCTTTGGAAAAGAGCACGACTCGAACACGATGCACGTGAAATTCAGAGTCTCTGACAACTCGCTGCACGGCGTGCGCTGCTACGGGTGCAATGAATTCTGTAGGGGGGAAGTAGCAGTGCAAAGGCTGAGAGGACTGTCGAGTGCGCATGCAAGCCCCGCAAATAGTAGTCTCGGCTTTGTTGCGGATGGAGAGCTCGCGGGCGCAACAAATGACGAGCCACCAAGCACCGAAAATGCCAAGACCACGCTCGACTATGTAGTAAACTACCTTGGGTTTGAGCTCGCTGACGAGGCGCACACCCCCAAGGCTCTGGGTAGGTCTTGGAGCGTTGACGTTCGCGAGAAGAGCGCCAGCGGCCGCGCTTGTCTGTTCACCGAGAAAGGTCCTAGGCATGCCATGCTCCTGATGTGTGTCGACGAGGATATCAGCATCGAGTGCGTGAGATGCCGCAAGCGCCAACTTATTCGGCGTACGGCTTGCTTCATGGACCTTGCAGTGGATCGTGCCAAGGCCCAAGACGACTTTGAGAACGAGATCTCCGACGGAGCAAAGCGATACTCAGCTCAAGTGGGTCCGGAGGAGTACATTCCAAAGGGGCTCGCGCAACGCGTGCATGCGCAACTGCTCGATGACTCGCGGCGCTCGATCTTGTTCGACTGGTCGAACATGGGCGTCGGCAAGACGCAAACGAATTTGCTGGAGCTTGTGAGGGGGCTGATCGAGAGAAATCGAGATGCTCGCATTCTGATTGAGGTGTCGCGTGTGTCCCTCGGAATGTCAATTCAAGAGCGCCTTCGTCGAGGAGGTGTACCCTTCAAGCTCTATTCCGACGTCGCGGAGAAGGACGAACTGAGGAAGGTACCCAGGCTCATCATGCAGGTTGATTCTAGTATTCATCTCACCTCATCGGAGCCGTGGGACATGATCATCGTGGACGAGGGCACAGCGCATCTCAAGCAATTCCTGTCGGATAACATCGACGCGAAAAGCCTTGTTTTGGGCCTCGCGAAGACGCGCTGGGCCTTGGCGAAGCGGCTTGTCGTGCTTTGCGCAGACATGACCAAAGCTATTGCGTCAATTTACACCAAATTGTTCAAGGCGGACACGAGGAGCAATTTTGATGTGGACGTGCTGCACCTTCGGGTGCTGAAGCCCGCACAGGGTATTCACAATGACTACATTTCCGAAGAGGAGGCAAGAGGAGCCATAGCAATGGCGCTCTTGACGCCATGGAGCAGGGCGAATCTGTGGATGTGCAGTAACTCACTCCAGTCTCTGATGGATGTCGAGGAGCACCTACTTAACGAAGCAAACAAGCCCTCCGTGCAAAAGCGTTTCGGTGACCAGTTCGAGGAGAAAATCTGTCAGATTTTGAACGGGATCTTGTTCATCACTGGCGACATTGCGACAACTAGCTCCGCAGACAGAAAGCAGGCCTTTGCAGACCTCAACATCACAGAGCGCCACGTGGCGTACGACAAGGAGTACATCTTTGATCGCAAGGCGCATAAGTTTAAACGTCGCGGTATCGGTGCAAGATCAAACGAACCCCGCAAGACGTACCCTGTGCGTTTATTCGCATGCTCGCCAAGCATGACGGTGGGTGTAAGCTACGACGACGACAAGCACTTCGATGCATGTATCGCAATCCTCTCGTCCTCGTCGCCGAGCCCTGCAAGAGATGTTTCTCAGATGGTAAACCGTGTCCGCAAGTTCCGTCACTGCTTGGTGGGCGTCCGTGAGAGCGCGTCTTCGCGCAAGTCGAGCACTGAGAAGCCGCCTTACAGCGCCGAGGACGAAGCACGTCGCGTCATCGCTGCAGCAAGTGCCTATATTACTACCGTGAACCCTCCCGACGATGGTACATACCTGGAAATGAGTGCATACTTTGCGGGAGAATGTCGAGCGTCGAAGGGATTTGGGCTCGGAGAGTTTGAGCGCGTGCGCCGCAACAACCCGGGCAATTCAGCCTGTGTGCCCGATCCCCAGGCCATTTTTATGTCCTCCTCATCGGGCCGCACGCAGCGGAGGCTAAGACAGTCGCGCGAGTGGGCGCTTCTCGCGGCCTCAGTGCGGCCTCTGCCCCTGGATCTGAAGCCCAAGCCTACAACGGATTATTGGATCAGTCTGCCAGGGGCTCCTCCTTGCGAGGCTTACTCCTGGACGGAAGAGCGTATACATGTTGCAAAGCAGCACAGTGCGTTGTTGGCCTTCCTCGGGTACCAGGTTCGCGGAAACCAGGAGAAAAAAGATCCCAGCTTGCGACCAGACCAGATCGCTTTTCTGAGTCACCTGCGCTCGGAAGTGAGGTTCATTCGGACGCTATGGTACGGCACGCTCAGCAGTGACGAGACATCTCGAGAGATCAAGCTATGGGGGCGTCACTTGGATGACTTCAACTCATACTTTGGGGCCGACCTCGTGTTTTTTTACCTTGGTCTCTCGAAGTACCGAGACACAGAGCTCAAGATGGTTGCCAAGCTGAAGAGGGATTCTAGCTTTAACGAGTCAGTATTGGCCAAGCACAGAAGCGAGCATTTACGCGCTCTCTTGATTCTGACCGATGCTTACACCAAAAAAGATCACGGGCAGTTCATGCAGCACCCAAAGTGCATGACCCAGAACGCCCCTGCGCTAAAGCTAGAAAACGTGAAGAAGACCCATATGGAATCTGCGTACAGCGCCGTGCACGGCAAGTCGCTTTCCAAAAAGGATCTAGCCACTGCAACTCAGAGTCCAATCGATCATTTCAGGTTTTGGATGCGCCTGCTGAGCAAGCTGGTGACCACTCGATTGAAAGGACTGATCCTGCCTCGACAGGGAAAGCGCAACCAGGCCAAGAAGACTGTGAAGGGGGCAAGCGTGAACATGCCCCCGCAGCTCGATCAACGCAAGCTTGGTCTAGTGCTTGCTGCCCTCCAGGAGGGCGCACGAGGCTTCTCGTTGAGGAAACTCAGGGAGCTCAATGGCCAGTACTTCGAGTGGCCAGCGAAGTTTACCGCGGTCCCCGAGACGGGCATCCCCGACGTCATACAGGAGGAGCTCGACAGGCTGGAGGAGCCAAGCAAGCCAGGAGGCAAGGTGCCTGACCCCGCGGAGTGTGTCCGCAAGATCAAGGAAGGCGTCAAAGGGACGCAGTGTACGTCGGAATTTGGCCCGTGCTTGGTGCAGCACGCTGCCATGCTTCGCAACAGGCCCGATGTTCTCATTGGGAATGAAAGCTTCGACACACTGGCGAACTCTAGCCTCGGCGACGAGACGGAAGACTGGGATGTTGGGGCAATTGCGCCAGCCTTGGGGCCCTCTCAACAACCCAAGGGTCAAATTTCCCAGACGGCCGTTCTTACATAAAAAAGGAGGGCGGGTGGGAAATTTGAGAGAAACTTTCATTTCCTGGAACGGGGGGACAAAGGCTTCCTGTCCCCACAGGGCTGGCGCGGGAAGGTCGCATCGGACCTGACGAACTGGCTCGAGAGCGAGCCGAGCTAGTAAGATGAAACTCAACATGAACTCTTTCCATCTGTTTCTACGTCTTGTTCGCCGTTGGAGTAGTAGGGGGCCTCGGCCCTCTCAGCAACCCAAGGGTCAATTTTCCCAATCAGTTGCGCCCACTTTAAACGCGATCTGAGACCGCGTAACCTGGCTTGCTGGCTGGCGCGGAAAAGTTGCCTCGAGCTCCACGTACCAGACAACGCAGGCATGCATAAGTGGAAATGCAAACGTCATACTCAGAAAGAATCAACGTCTCCTTGTAAGGCAAGCATCATGCGCGAGTGCATGCTCCGGCCGAAAGAAGCTGCTCCACCCTTCGAGTCCACAGGAGGCAGGTATTATTGCAGACAGTGCGCTGCATACTCAGCCGACTTCACGCCGTCTGCCATTCGAAAGCGGTGGCGGCTCTGCCGATCGTGCCAGCGCCGCCGACGCCCCGCCACCGCACCCAAGGGCGTAGGACGCCTCCGTCTCTTGCTCTACAAGTCACTGCATGCCAGAGGTCAGCGAGATCTCGCTCGTGCGCTCACAGACGATGCCGTTCTGGCCATCCTCGAGACGCACGGCGTCAAGGCAAAGGACGTGGTCCGCATCGTCCCACCCCGCACCTCGGGGGCGGCTTGCAATCTCCTCGAGTATGGCGTAGTCCGCTACATAAGTGGAAATGATCAAGTCGAGGGCAGCGACGGGTCCGAGTCAGAAGGCGCCGCTTCCAGGTCGCGCCCGAGCGTCACAGGCTCAGATGGAGGAACACCGGAGGCGTGAGATGCAGGAACCCCTGCGCAAGTTCTTGGATGCTTGCGTGGATGTTGTCGAAGGGCCAAACAAGGAGGTTCTCCGACTTGATGCCCGGGACGAGGGGAGCATTCGTGCCTCGTTGCGCGGGCCCGCGAATCGACTCGATGCACAGCCGATGGAGCTGCTGAAGCTCGTCGAGAAAGCAGTCTCGCGCCATTTCGCGAAGGTACTTCGGTATCTCGAGCACTACAACCGCGTGCTCTACTTCTACGGCTCTGTCGAGGTCATCACCACCTGGTCGTGGCAAGATGTGCTGACGCGAGCGACCAGACTGCCGTTGCCGCCGAAAGACATCACTGAGGCCCCAAAGGAGTCTGCGGCGACGCATGCAATGCTCGCTGGGCAGTACAAGGAACTGACCAAGGCCATGCAAAAGACAAGCCTGACGTCGTTTCTCGAGTACCCGTGGCAGTTCTTCTGGGGTACTTTCAATCAAAGCCCGGCCGACATTCGAGGCATTACGATGGCTTACTACAGCGCATGTGGAGGATTGAGCGGCGAAAGGCTCAGCTCTCGTGCGCGGCCTTGGAAACGCGCTCGGCGACTCGAGTAGCACAGAACTTCTAAATGCAGCAATTTCTCTTCTCTTTCTTGCTGATCCACATAATTCACTTGCCTTGTCACACGAAATTGACCCCACCCTCTTGACTCACGGGGCGAGCTAATTCAGTATATGACCAAAGTCAGAATCGGATGATGGTACGATCAAATCTAGACTGACAGAAGAAAGGAGACCATGACGTCAAATGGCTTGGTGTTTGCAGTACTTCCACTCTTTTTCGTCTTTACGACATTCGACGATGCGGACACGATTCAGATTGTGGAAATGCACCCTCGCCAGCCAAGCCAGGCGCGCGATTCGGTGGCGAAGTTTCTGGGCGCCGATCGTGCGCTCGTTGAACGCCTGCCGATGGACGTGCTGATCACCTGGATCCTCCCCACAAAGGGACCGGAGATCTGGCAACACCTGGACGAGTACAATCATGTGCTCTACTTCCTTGGGTCCTGGAATGTCCTGGCCGACTGGCCGCTCGATTACGTGCTCGCGGTTGCGGCCGGTTTGCCGCCCATGCCCGCGAACAAGCTTGACCGCGGCCGGGAGACTGCGACCCGGCATCATGAGCTGGCAATGGCGTACTTCAATCGGATCCAAGACGCCGGATGGCCGTACGAACCTGTCGCTGACCGGCGCTTGCATTCCCCGTGGGCCTTTTACGCAGACCAGTACAGCGTCGCCGACATTCGCGGCATCTCCGTATTCGTCTTTGACCGCATCGCCCAGTATTCCCGAGAGACGTTTCGTGGAGAGAAATGAGTGCGCTTTGCTCGTCCGAACCCCATTTCTTGGTTTTTCATTTCCCATAAAGAATATTCCTTATCAACTTCAAATCTCCGCGCACACGCCGAGGACGTTGCGTCAGCCAGCGACGTGCAATCGTGAAAAGAAAAACGCCCTTGATGCGGTCTCCAGCTCGCATCGCCAACCTTCGAGAGCCCGATCAGAAAGTTCGGGCTTCGCTCCAGGAAGCGGGTAGGTCGATTTGGACCGGCAATGGTTAGGTTGGTCGCACACCAATTTGTGTGGCATCAGCTGGCGCACCAAACTGCAATCAGCACGGCACGGCACGGGTGGCAGCTCGTGATTACAAAGAGGAACCCAGGTGTGCTTGAACTGTGGTCGGTGCACGACAGGAACGGGTCTCGACGCAGAGCGTGAGCTGAGCAGGGACGTGATGGTGGTACCCAGTTCGAGTCCCATGCATCCCCTGTTCGCATTTGTGACGGTGGTATCTATCCAAGAAGGAAACCAGCTCGAGCCCCTGGAGTTGCGGCTTTGCGATGAGGAGTGGATATGCGCGTCGCTCGCTATCGCCACCGGGCTCCCCGGCGAGACCTTCCGAGCGCACTCGGCGGCGCATCTCGCCAGGCAATACACCTGTGCCACCGTCGCGAGTATCGTCGCGAACCTGGATGCGTATAACCACGTCCTCTACTATTTCGGGTCCTTTGAAGTCCTCGAAATCCTGGCGCTTGACGATGTCTTGTCGATGGCTGCCACTCTGCCGCCGCTCCCGAGGAACAAGCTCAAACGCGGTCGAATGACAAGAAATGAGCAGACGTCCGTGGCTATGGAACTCTTCCGCGTACTCAACAGGGACACCGTGCCGAACTCGGCAACGATTTGCGCCCAGTTCGGTCGTTCGCACCTGTTCGCCCGTTTGCATGCTAGATGCAGATGCAGTCCCGCTGATCTCCGCGCCATTAGCAAGACATACTGCGCACTAGCGCGCGGAACACTCGAGCGCAGCGACATTGAGCCTGCGCAGCCTTCGCCGCAGCCTTGAGCGCAGCCGTGATATGAGAAGCAACCCATTTCTTCCGTGCAGCGCGAGCTTCCCAAGCTCGTCACTGGAGAGTGCGGTCGTTGGGCTTGAAAAGCGTGGTCGTTAGGTTGCAGCGCTCCAGCGCCGCCGGGAACATTCCTGAGAAAGTTGGTCGAGAGGGGAGAATATTCTGGGAAGGTGGTCGTTAGGTTGCAGTGCAGCACTCCAGCGTCGCTAAGAACATCCTAGCCCACATTAGGGACCTTTGCAGCCCTCCGAATTTCACCTCTGGAGAGTGTGGTCGTTAGGCTTGGAGAACACGGTCGCTAGGTTGCAGCACGGCGTCGCCAAGAACATTCTTGGGGAACTTGACCAGGGGAGAGTGCTTTGCACATTCATTCGCGAAGCAGACCCGAAATTGAGAAAGCTAGCACTAAACCTGAACGTGAGAGAGTTGTTCGACATACCGCGCGGAGGAGGAATCAAACCACATGGACCACGAGAACAGTCAAACCATTGTGTTCGACTTCAGAGAGAATCGTTACGAAGGTTTGATGACCGAGACCGACTTGGATGCTTTGGCTGACGGCTTCACAGCGGCTGGCCAACTCGCATTGTATCAAGCTTGCGTCGAGGAAGCTCGTGCGTGCATCGACAACATTGCGACCACCGTTGCTGACACGCAGCCTGGGACGCCTCTTGGCCCCGGCAGGCACGAGATTCCCTTTCAGGTGCGCCAAAGCCTTCTTCTTTGCTTCTCATGCCTGGATAGTTCCATCTACCAGATCGTAAAAACCCAAGGCCAAGAACGCGCGCTTGTCAAAGCGAACGCGGGAACCAGTTTTGAAGGACGCAAGTTCATGTCCCCCAAGTGGACGAAGAAGGACTTCACAGAGCTCGGAAAGGCCCTCCATGCGCGCCACGTTGCGGTGGCCAACCACCACGCCTTGGACAAAAGCGACCAGAGCGTGTTTAAGACCAATCAGCTATGGAACACGCTCAAACATCGCGGCATGCTCCCGATGAGTGTCGTCCAGTCTAAGTCCGATCAGAAAAACTTCCTCATTTTCAACGGACGAGGCACCATGGAAGACGTGGACGTGGTTGCCTACCTTCGTGACTTTTGCGAGAAGGTTGAAGCCTGGGTGGAGGCGCTCACTACATGCCTGAAGTAGCCGAATGTAATGGCCAACAGCATCGCCATTCCACGCAGCGCCTCTTCTCGTTGCTTGCCGATCAGCGAGTGACGCGTACAGTCGCGTACTCGTCGCAAAAAGCGCTCCTAATCATCTCTAACAAATCTTTCACATTGTGATTTTGCTTGCATCTTTTGGAACACATTTTCTCATCGCGGCGCTTGTCACGGTCCTTGCTTGAGTCGATCTATCGACCAGCGTGCACGCCTGTGCCCGTGCCCTCCTCGCTGGAGATGTGGTGGCACCAACTCGCGGGCATGAGCGGGCGTTGGGTGTGAGTGTTTTCCGAGGGGTTGAGCTCGGCCGCGGCCTTGATCTTGAAGCATGGACATGCAAGACTCTACGCGAGGGGCAGAGAGGCCATTGGTATGCTATCGAGGCGTGCCGGTGGCCCATGGCCGCTGCTACTTGGACTGCTGCAATGGGCGGCCGCTCGGTCCCCTTCAAGCACCTTGTCCCTCTGCAATTTGCCTTTTTGCTCACTCAAGAGAGTTGACGGAATTTCAGATGAAGCGACTCCAATCGTTTGCGAGCGGCGCGCGACAAGCCATGGGCCCGCTTGCTAGCCTTCGCGCGCCTCTCAACTTGCTCGGCCGGCAGGGCAGCGGCTCGCGCAGAGTTGATGGTTAGAGGCCAGACGCGCCATCTGTTGCCTTTCCCGCACTTCAAGACAACGACGATATGCCGAAACGCACGCTGAGGCAAGCAAGCGCGGGGTCATGGACGTTCACCACCCGGCCGCTCCTCGAAGCGCTGCGCCGCAGAGTCCGAACGGGCCTCGGCTCTGCGCAAGACCCTTGTGCTTGGCTTCGCGATCCAGGCGGCGTCAAACTAGTCGCAACTAGTTCATAATCTATGCGATCCGCAAGTCAATTGGAGGTACAGCGCCGGCCATGGCTTGCCGTCACTAGCCTTGGCTCCCCTCACGGAAAAACGAATAGGTGTGCACATGCTGCTCCTCCCTCTCTGCAATCCCACCGCCGCGGCCATCCCTACCCTCTGCCGCGCAGCCAGCGTATCCAGCCCGCCCGCTTCCCTCCCGCCGCTACCAGCGCAGAGCAGTCCGAACCCAGGGTGCGAGCGAGGCCGCGCCTGCTTGCGCGCCTTTGGCCACAGCGCGGAGTTTCCCCGGCGCGCACCATTTCCCCGCCGGCGCGTGCAGCAGCAGAAACTTTTCGCGCACGCTCGCTCAGACGTGCACACGCGCGTTGGGGCAGCCGCGACGCGCGCCGCCGCGCCGCGCGGAGCTAGGCAGAAGGCAGGCAGGCAGCCGTGCGCGGATAGCCGCACAGCGCGGAGCCGCTGCACGAGGGAAGGAGGGCTCGTCGGCGAGGAGCGCGAGCGAAGGAAAGCCGATCTAGGAGAAGCAAGATGGGCGTGCGACAGGCAGCGCTTGCCGTCGTGGCCGTCGTCGTGGCGGCAGCGAACAACGGCGTCGAGGCGGCGCGATATGAGGATAACCTGCTCACCGAGTTCACGTTCAGCCAGGCAGAATGCAAGTCGAGGGCTTTCGCCGACAGCGTCACCGAAGATTACCTCGGAGGACTCACTTACCCGAGCGGCTGGGCCACTTTGGAGAAATGCCCAACCTACACCGATGCTGATGACACCGTCTTCGAGTACGCCTACAATGGTATGCACTCTGTTGGCGCAAGATACCTTGCCTCCGGATCTGGCACCAACCTCACGCTCGATGATTCGGCAAAGAGCACCTCCAGTGCGGCCAGCCTACTCTCTCAGCTTGACGGCGTCACCGACTTTACGCTCGAGTTTTGGATTGTACCTGGCGACGAAATCACAGGGAGCAGCTCGAATTTGTTTGTGTTATTTGAGATTGGCGATGAAAAAGATTTTTCAACAGTCGGTGAAAGCTACACGTGGACTTGCGGGACAGCAACGGACTTCAGCCTTCAGCTTCTATACAACCGCTTCGAAGAGCGATTTGAACTCACATATCGCCGAGCAGCAACTGCATGTACCACTCTCGAGTTCGATTCTACTCCTCTCGTTGCTGGCAAGCTCTACCACGTCCTCCTCATTGGTTCATACAATTCTGGCAGCGACATATTCACTGCTAATCTTCAGGTTCATGCCCAAGACGAATCGATTGACTCATCAAACAATCAGGTCACAAGCAATGAGATCACATTTTCCAACTTCGACTCCGCCCACGTCCTGCGCCTGGGATCTTCGCCGGCAACACTCTCTGGCGACATCGCCAGCACCGGTCTCATCAATTCTTTCCCTGGTGACATTTTGCATTTTTCGTTTTACAATGAGTCATTGGGCACCACGGAGATCGCTGACAACTTTGCTGCCAAAACGTTGAATTCGGGTCCTGTGCCTGCGAACGATGTTGTGCGTCAGACGTTTTCGGAGGATGATTACACGGCTGTGGATTTGACGAAAGCGGTGTTTGACTTTGACGATGTGTTTTTCAGCACGGAGTCGATGACGTACACATTGACGAGTTCTACGGATGGCGATTTCCTGGGCAACACGTTTCGTTACAATGGCAATGTGGTGACGCCATCGACATCGATTAGTCCTGCCGTGGCGGATTTGGAGTGGCGCAACGCCATTACGGACGACTGGGGTTGGTCGAACACGACGTTCTTTACGGTGACTGGCTCGGACGGCTCGATGACGTCGGCTGTGGCAACCCTGTCGCCCGAGGCGGTTGGCACGAACGATGCTCCGGAGCAGACGGTGGGTACCGAGACGGCGGCTCACACCCCGCAGGCTGGCGCGCAGCTCTTGACGTTTAGCGTGACGGACGCAGACTGCGCGACGCGTGAAGTGCAGTATTCGGATGGCGCACTGGACACTCAGGACGAGACTTTGCTGGACAATTCATGCTCTTCCCTGGGCACGATCAGCAGTGTGACGATCCTTGCACCTGCGGACGCAGTCAAGCTTGGTGTTCTCTTTCGTCCGAATTCCTCGCTGGGATGCCCGCCGTATGATTCGAGCACCATGACCGAGATCACGGTCGACACGACATTTTCCAGCGGCGTCGAATGGAATGAAGTGTCGGATGGTGTGGTGGAAGTCTCTCTTTGCTTTGAGGCTTGTCTTTCGTACGCTGGCTCGGAGAATCCCTGTCCGGCAGGTGTGGATGGCGGCGCGTCGGCGATCCTTGGCAACTCGACTTTCCAGTTCTATGGTACGGATCAGATCACTGACGGCCCTACCGGAACGGTGACGACAACGGTGACCAATGTGTTGACCATGACGGAGCAGACGAACCTCATCACGTACGAGGAAACAGCGCTTGAGATTACGCTCTCTGGTAGCGACGAGTTTTGCGAGCGTTTCAACAGCTCTTTGTGCCCGCGCGCCAAGTCGTTCTTGATTGAATCCTTGCCGCTGGCTTCCGAGGGTATCTTTTACCTTGACGAGGAGCTGACGATTCCCCTTGTTGAGGGCGAGACGTATGCGGGAGCTGACAGTGCCACGCTGACGGTGTACCTGATGCCCGGGACGGACTACTTTAGCGCGAACGAGTGGCCGATCTGCGGTCCTGCCATTTCGACCGAGAGCAACCCTGTCTCGGCGTGGTCGTTTTCGTTTTGCATCAACGAGGACGATGGCATTGACACCTTTCCGTGCGAAGGTCCGCTGTGCAACGGGTGGTACAACACGATGCCGACGGCCTTTGGCGATGCGTTGACAACAGCGGACTTGGAGGGCAATGCGATGGGCGGCTGCGGGGCTGATGTCTCGGTGGGCTGCCCCGTCGAGCTCATGGTCAGTCTCGTGGTGGGAAACCTCACCAGCGAGCCCCTCGCTGGCGCCAGCGTGCACGTCATTAACGTCAACGACGAGCCCGAGATCATCATTCCGGCCGCAAACCTCTCTGATGTCGTAAGGGCGGTCGACACGCCCGTGTCCTGGACCGATGCCAATGGCGACCCCACCTACATTTACATCTCCGATTCCGACGGCGATGTACGTGTGATGGATCTCGTTCTCTCGACGCCCTCGAGTGGTCAGCTTTCCTTTCAGGATGTGAACCGTTCGCTTCCGACGCTTCGGTTTTCTGTCAATCAGGCTTCGTCGTCGCAGGGTGACACCCTGATTGGTCTTACGGGAACGGTCACTTCGCTCAATTATGCGTTGCAGCATCTCCATTACATTGTCCCTGCTGCGCGTCGCGAGGATACCGTTACCTTGTATGTGCTCGACGAGTCGCGTGATATTGGTCCTGCGAGCTTTAACGTTGACGATCTCAACGAAGAGTCCGTCTATGGTTCTGGCTACGTTGTCGATACCGAGCTCGAGGTCTACTTTGACAATGCAGTCGATACGCAAAGCTTTGCTGTCGGTGCTGTCGTCCTGTGGGCCAGTATCATTGGTGCAACGCTTTTGTGCTGCGGCTGCGTGTACAGCGTCGTGCATGCTGTCGTGCGTCGTGCCTTGATGGGCGAGCGCGCGGCCATGTGGATTGTGCGCAACGTCTTCTTTACACACATTACGGACGCCAAGGACGAGGATCTCTCGCCCGAGGCGCGCCGTCTTTCTCGCATCGCCATGACGCGTATCCATGCCGAAGAGGTGACCATGACGCGCGTTTTTTGCTGCTTGCACTTGTTGGCCTGCCTTTGCCCTTGCTGCATCAAGTTCAAGGGCGACAAGACGATGCTGCCGACAAAGGATGCTATGCTTGCGGCCACGGTCAGCGATCTCAGCCATGGCATGGCCAAAAAGCATCTTCCGGGCGACGTTGCGCCTCGTATCACCGAGCTTACCACGCGCGAGGCCATGGAGTACGAAGAGCACGAGGTTGTCACCAATGATGGCCGGGTTCGCAAGTACCTTTTTAACCCGCACACGGGCCGTTCTCTCTGGATGGCGAACGTGCGCATTGTCCACAGTGCGCACGGTCCCAACTCTTCGAGCGACGACTCCGATTAGGCTCTTATCATCTGTTATGTGTCTCTCCGTCATTTCATTTTTGTTGTTTCATTTCAAGATTGATTTGATGTCATTGAAAGATCTTTGTTGTTTGCATCATCCATAGTACCTTTTAGCCCGTAAGACACGAGGCGCCATTCAATCCCTTTCGGGATCATAGTTATTTTTCAGTTGATATTCTGTGTCTTGGGATCAGAAAGAAAGAAATGAAAAATGATTTTCAAATAATCACATGACAATGCAGCAGGCGTTCGAGGACTCAGCATCGGCAATTGCGGCCTTTTCCTCGTGCATGCCGTCTTCGTTGAGTCCGAACTTGGCATCAAGTTCCCGAAAGAGACCAATGTTGTACTTGTAGGCCTTGATGGTCTCCTCGGTGATATCGGCGATGCGCTCTTCGGAGAGATCGAGAGCATTGAGACGCGCGCGGTACTCGTTCTTGAAAGCGTCGGGTTCCTCGACGTTATCAAAGGTGAAAAAGGCAAGACCCTCGTTGCCCTTGAGCTGTAGCGTCTTGCGCGCCACCTCGCCGAGCATGAGACCGCCCGAGAGATCACCCAGGTAGCGCGTGTAGGCGTGAGGAATAAGCAAGAGCGCGTCCTTTTGGCAGAGCTCGGTCATGCGGTCGGCATAGGTCTTGGCGGCGGGCGAGGCGTTGACAATAGCGTCGTTGGACTTCCAGCCTTTGCCGAGAAAGAACTCGAGGTCCTCCTCGAGGGGCTTGACGCGGCTGAGCTCTTCGGGAAAGTACAGCGTCTGCAGCTTTTCCTTATCGCTCGAGGTCTGCACGGCCTCGTCGTACGCGGCCTCGAGCGCCACGTACACGTGATACATTTGCACAAGGTACGCCGTATGCTCCTCCTTATTCAGCTGTCCCTTCATAAACGCCTTCATGAACCCCGCCGACTCCGCCTCCCTATGGACCTCATGCGTGTCCACGCGCAGCTTCTTGGCGAGCTCCATCTCGGCAATCCCTTCGCTCGCTCGCTCGCTCACGCACTCACGCACTCCCCTTATCCCCCCGCGCTCCGAATTCCCTCGCCAATTCGTTTTGCTCCTCGAGCCCGCCCCGATTCCTGGCTTCCGCTCTCTCTGCTCACAGGCGGGTAGGAAGGAAGCGAGCTCGCTGGCAAGGCCGTCCCCTCCTCGCCGCCATCGGCCGATCCGACCGCGCCTTCGTCGCCGCCTTCAGGTCGCGCGCACACCCGCACTCGCGGTCACACGCACACACATACGCGCGGCGCGTCGTCCGTGCCTGCCGATCTCGAGCCGGCGCAGCGCCTTCCTGCACGCGCCGCGCTGCACGTGCTGCAGCTTCTGCCGCGCCCGCAGGCGGCGGCGCGGCGCGCGCGCACGCGTGCGGCCTCCACAGCGCGGCCGCCGCGCGTGCAGCGCCAAGGAGGAGGGCGCGAGCTGGGCCCGCGGGATGCCCCGCAGCGCCTCGAGGTCTTCCTTCCGGGGCGGGGTCCGGGCTGAGCCCGGCGGCGGCGGCGGCGTCGTCGCGCGCTTCTTGAGCGGCCGAGGGCGGCTGCGAGGGCTCTTTCTACCTGGAGAGCGGGGCTGCAGCCATGCGCAGCCATGCGCAGCCGGGAGGGCAGGACGGCGAGGGGCCTCGCCACGCCGTGTCGCGAGCGGACGTTTTCACATTCCGCGAATTGGCGGGGGCGGCGGAGCGATAGAGGACGGCGAGGGGCCTCGCCACGCCGTGTCGCGAGCGGACGTTTTCACATTCCGCGAATTGGCGGGCGCGGCGGAGCGATCGAGCAGCGGGTGGGATCAAGTTGGGTGGGTGGGCATGGATGGATTGCATGGACCGAGATGTGCTCGGCCGTCAGCACGACTCCATCGGCACGGCCTTCGAGGAGGACGCATTCACGCTGGCGCCGTGTCGGACCTTCCCGACGCTGCTCGCCCTGGCCCCCGACGCTGGGCGAAAGATGATATTGCGGAACATGAGAAGCATGGTGGAGATGTTGAGGAGAGAGTCGAGACTGGCGCCAATTGAGGGAAAATAACTGGTGTACTGCATTTCCGGGTCATTGTAAGCGTCAACGTTATTGGTGGCAACGAGGGTCACCAGGTACACCATGGTGGAAAAAATCGGGACTGACGAGTAAAAGAGGTTTCGCCTCGCCAACTTGGTCAAAGCGCTCCTACCCGTCTTGTCGCCCGATGATCCTTCTCGCATAATCTTGGCTTGCCGCAACACAGGGAGAACAAAGAGCATCAAGAGGGTTACAGACAGCGTACAGTCTACCACACCAAGGAGGAGCGGCAAGGCACGATTAAGACGAACCGCACAGTACTCTTCCTTGAAATATAACTTGCCCGAAAAACCAACATACGTCAAGATGCAAACGATGTAACAGCCATATAAACAATACCACACGACACGAAGCAGCAATGCGTACCATCGTGGCATCACGTTTAATACGGACTCAGCGCGTACCGCGAGCACGCGGTAACAAAAGAAATGCTGCATCACGTAAAACGACCCGCCAATGGTTCCCAGGTACGCGCACGCTTGCCACTGCCCGTCCACGAGAATGAGCGAGGTTGCCCATATGGGAACGAGCAGAGCCATGGTCACTTGGCCCATGAGCTCACGCATTGCCCGCCTTGCATTGCCTTTGCTCCTACGTAGCGTCCGCCATACCAACCGAAGGCATGCAACAAAGAGGATCGATACAATTGCGTTGAAAATCAGCGAGACCTCATGCATCACGACAAAGTTCTTCGGCGCTTCAAAGTCGCCAAGAACTCGCGTGCTTTCCTCGCTCCTGTCCGCTACGAACGACATGATTCCTCGCAATTATGTTTTGCTCAATTTTGTACTCGACAGATGTTTTTTTTTTTAATTAAATCCGTTGGGATCTCACAGTATTACTACTATTATCAAATTCGACCTATTATTCGACGCTTCCCGAAGCGCAACCTAAACAAGAGGTAAGACTTATGCACCACTGGCTTTATTCGAGGTGAAGACCCATGCATCACTGGCTTTATTCGCTCCAAATCACGAAAAATGCGAGTCGATTGTCGCAGATTCGAGTGGGAGATCTTCCGCAAAGGTAAATGCCGACCCCTAAGAAGACCGTTCGTTACTCTGGCAAAAGGAAGATTGGATGTCCCTTCCAGCTGTATCGCGATACAATGTTGAGTCAGTGTGGAGGAAGGGGTCACAGCGATCAAAGCAGTGGCTGCAGAGACTTGTTAAAAGAAAGAAAAGGACTTGCCCTTGCCATAGACATGCCTTGTCGTTAATGATTGCCGTGTGCTTACCAGCTCGACTTCGCTCCTTTGCGTCGTTGATGATTGCCGTGTGCTTACCAGCTCGACTTCGTTCCTTTGCATCGTCGATGATTGCCGTGTGCTTACCGGCTCGACTTCGCTCCTTTGCGTCGTCGATTATTGCTGTGGATTCACAGCTCGACAACGCTCCCTTGCGTCGTTAATGACTGCCGTGTGCTTACCGGCTCGACTTTGCTCGTTTGCGTCGTTAATGATTGCCGTGGATTTACAGCTCGACAACGGTCCTTTGCGTCATTGATGATTGCCGTGTGCTTACCGGCTCGACTTTGCTCGTTTGCGTCGTTGATGATTGCCGTGGGCTTACCGGCTCGACTTCGTTCCTTTGCATCGTTGATGTCAGCTCCACGCCCTGAGCTTGCATTCGCCGCTCAAAAGTCTGACTTGCATACGACGAGAAAGAGAGCTACTTGTCGTTCTTTGCAGCCTCGCCCAACAGCTACGCGATCGATCCTTATCTTACTCTGACTCATTAAGATAGTTTCCATCGTCTGGCAACGAAGTTCATCCCCGATGCTTTCCTCTCAAGCCCAAGTTTACGATGGCGCTCAAGATTGAATCCAATCCACCCTAGAGTTGCACGCGCTTTACCTTTGCCTTACTTTACTTATGAAAAGCTTATTTCCAGTGTCCTTTCTTTTCATGCCGAGTTCAAATTGACGCCTAGGTCGACACGGGCTTCGAGTGAATTTTTCTCGTTGAAGAGTTCTGTGTGCTTTTCTTTCGCGTCCTATATCTCACCGTGCCAAACGTCTTCGGAAAAATCAGTCTTCGCATCAATGCGACGACAGCCAGGCCGTTCACCAGAGTATCAAGTAAGAGTCCAATTGGCACAGTAAAGTGATAGTGCTGATTTGTCACATCCGTTGCTTTTGTCGTTGCGAGGGTCAGAAGGTAAGCAAGCGTCGTAAGGATTGGCAACGACGAGAGCGCGAGGTTCTGAAGCGCCATACTTTGCATTATTTTCCTGCTTTCATTAGCATGTGAATGCGATGAATTCGACGCCGTCGCGACCTTTTGACTCTCCTTGCACACAGGATAGACAAAGAGGAACAAGAGTGTACCAGAGAGTGTGCTGTCAATTGCTGCAAGACACAGTGGCAAGGTCTCATTGAGGTCCATGATGCACATGCCTTCCGCAAAAATCAACTTGCCCGAAAATGCAACATAGGACAGAATGTCGAGCGGGAAAATGCCAAACATGGCCACACGCACCAACACGAGTATCTTCCTGTACCATTTTGGCATGAGATCTTGAACCACCATGGCGCGCAACGCGAGCACACGGTAGCAGAAAAAATGCGAAATTGCATACACGGACGGTGGCAGCGTTCCGAAAATGGCGCAAGTGCGCCAGTCGCGACGGATTAAGGTCGTTCCTGCAACCATATAGTTGGCCACCATGCTCGACACCGTTAACCCAAGCACTTCACGTAGAATATGCCTTGGCTTCTCTGCGCTTTTTCGATAAGCGCGCCAGACGACGATCGTGAAAAAAAGGAAAAGACAGCCCGCCAAGGTGTGCCCCATTTGACAGTCAGTTCTAGCTGCACCACATTCGCCGGCGCTGGCACGTCTGGGTACAGCCGGGTCGCATTCTCCGTTCGTATGGCGACAAAGGTCATCGTGCTGTTCAGGTCATGCTCCGGACGCGCCGCCTTCAGTGCTTCCAATTCGCAGCAGCGAAGTTACCTCAAGTTACCAGGTCATAAATCGTGGTCAACGGCTTCCTTTATTGCAGATGCGTTGTGCAAATTTCGAAAATTGCGTTGTGCAAATGAATGCATTGCACAGGCAAATTGAAATGCGTTGCGCCAATAATGCATTGCGCTGTTGCAAAGAAGTTGCCGGCATTGTAGTACTACGTACCTAATACAAAGAAAGTTCCTGCTTGTATTTCCTTTTCTTGCTCTAACTCATAATTATAGTTTCCATCGTTTGGCAACGAATTCCATCCCTGATGCTTTCCTCTCAAGCCCAAGTTTACGATGGCGCTCACGATTGAATCCAATCCACGCTAGACTTGCACGCGCTTTACCTTTGCCATACTTTATTTATGAAAAGCTTCTTTTCAGTGTCCATTCTTTTCATGCCGAGTTCACATTGGCGCTTAGGTTGACCCGGGTTTTGAATGACTTCTTCTCACCGAAGAGTTGTGCGTGCTTCTCTTTTGCGTCGTCCTATGTCTCACCGTGCCAAATGTCTTGGGAAAAACAATTCTTCGGAATAATGCGAGGACAGCCAGGGTGTTCACCAAAGTATCGAGTAAAAGTCCAATTGGCAGAGTAAAGCGATAGTGCTGATTTGTTACGTCCGTTGCCGTTGCCGTTGCGATGGTCACAAGGTAAGCAAGCGTCGTAAGGATCGGCAACGACGAGAGCGCGAGGTTCTGAAGCGCCATACTTTGCATCTTTTTCTTGCTTGCATTCGCATGCGAATGTGATGCATTCGACGCCGTCGCGACCTTCCGACTCTCCTTGCACACAGGATAGACAAAGAGGAACAAGAGTGTACCGGAGAGTGTGCTGTCAATTGCTGCAAGACACAGTGGCAAGGCCTCAGCAAGGTCCATGATGCACATGCTTTCCGCAAAAATCATCTTGCCCGAAAATGCAACATAGGACAGAATGTCGAGCGGGAAAATGCCAAACATGGCCACACGCACCAACACGAGTATCTTCCTGTACCACTTTGGCATGAGATCTTGAACTACCATGGCGCGCAACGCGAGCACACGGTAGCAGAAAAAATGCGAAATTGCATACACGGACGGTGGCAGCGTTCCGAAAATGGCGCAAGCGCGCCAGTCGCGACTGAGTAAGGTCATTCCTGCAACCATATAGTTGACCACCATGCTCGACACCGTTAACCCAAGTACTTCACGTAGAATATGCCTTGCCTTCTCTGCGCTCTTTCGATAAGCGCGGTAGACGATGATTGTGAAAATGAAGAAAAGAAAGCCTGCCAGGGAGTTGCCCCATTTGACAATCAGTTCTAGCTGCACCACATTCGCCGGCGCCGGCACGTCTGGGTACAGCCGGGTCGCATTCTCCGTACGTATGGCGACAAAGGTCATCGTGCTGTTCCGGTCATGCTCCCGGACTGCGTCGCTCTAAGTGCTTCCAATTTGCACCAGCGAAACTTGAAGAAATTCAAGTGACCGGGTCGTAAATAGTGGTCAACGGCTTCCCCCTTTACTAATAGTATTCCGCCAACTTGCGTAAATAAAATGCGTTGTGCAAATTTCGAAAATTGCGTTGTGCAAATGAATGCGTTGCACAGGCAAGTTGAAATGCGTTGCGCAAATAATGCATTGTGCTGTTGCCGGCATCGTAGTAGTAGTACCTAATACAAAGAAAGTTCCTGCTTGTATTTTTCAAAAATAAAATCGATGTGTGGCTTACGACTTAGCTGAATCTCCCGCCCTTGCTGGTGAGCACTGGACACCGTTGTTGATGAGCTCTTATTTTCTGCAACGACGAAAGTCAACGTTGCGTCAGTGGATAGTCTCCGTGAGCCGTAGACAATGGTCGCTGTCTCATGTGATATTCTCGGGAATCCGAAGGCAGCGCGTAGCTACGGCTGAAATTGTTTGTCTTTCATTTTGTTTTCCGCCCTCTGATTCTCTTGCTCTTGACGCAACTATTGCAAATGTAAAGAACCTGATCAAGAACCCTCTCTCTTTCTCTTACAATCGATATGAGCCGTGGCATACGCAAAGAAATTCAGGATGAGCTCTCAACACGTGCACCATGACTTGGCGTCCCCTCTGAAATCGCCCCAAGGCTCTCCGAAACACCCGTGGTTGCAGATTGCTCAACGTCGCTTCGCTCGTCGTCTCGAGTGGCCATGCTTGCTCGTGTGCGTTGAGCAGCCCCTTTCCCTGCGTGAGACACTCTGCGCGATTTTTTGCCAAAGACAAGCTTTCGGTAGAGCAATAATAGTGCAATCGAGTTGATCGTCGAATCGATACTTGACGCATACACGGTATAGAGGCGAAAGTGCTGATTTTCCACCTTTTCAAGAGCTTCTTCATCGTACATGGGGGCATGAAGACTGAGGAAAACAAAGCTCGAGAGAATCGAAAAGGACGAAAGAGCAAAGGCGTGCACGGCTGCGCGCCGGAGTCGTGCTGCAGCCGAAGCATCGACTCGTGTCAAACTCTCCTTGCCCTCGCTCGTTCCAGGTTTCAAATAAGACCTGCTTTGCCGCAATAAAGGTACTAGAAAGATAATCAGCATCGTCGCGGAAAAGAGACTGTCAACAAAGCTACACACCAATATAAACAAGCCATTGACCTGCTGCGTACAGACGCCCTCCTGGAAAAGGAGCTTTCCTGAAAACGAAATGCTTGCTGGAACTGCAACTAAAAGAATGGCGTTTGCACCAAACCTCAAGGGGTACTCGAGTAAAAATAGATACCAGCTTGGCATGACACTTTCCACCGATTCAGCCCGCGCAAGAAGAACGCGGTAATAGAAACATCGCGTGAACACGTAGGTGCATGCAGGAACTCCTCCAAGAAATGCACATGCTCGCCATGAATACGGAATTGCTGAAAGGGCAAAATTGGCGCCATTCATTAGCATGCTGCTTATCATGAGCCCTAGCAAGTCGCGCAGCGTCTGCCGTGCAATCGATCTGCTCACGTTGCGCACGGCTTTGCTGTACGCGCGCCACACAATCCTCGTACATATCGCTCCGTGAACTGTGCCCAGCGAAGAGAGCACCAATGACATCACGTACACCGAGCGAAAGTCGTCCGGCATCGCCATGTCCTCGAGAAACACCGTCGAGGTCACATTCCGCGGAGCTACGAACGACATCTTGCTGCGGCCGCCGTCGGCTGCAGTCTGCTGCCGGGGATTGCGCCTTTGTCAGCCACACTACCCTGCATTCTCTTGTCCCAACCGCTACGCTTTATGTCCCGTGATAAATTGCCACAACCCAAATTTGAAACGCCCCCTTTGCCACAGCCGCTTTTTCGTGCGTCAACCGTAACCCAGCTGAGGCGGCGCACCCAGGCTCAGACTGAGCTGGGCCGCGGCACGACGCGTCAACGGCTCTATTTATGAGTTTTTAACTGAGGTGGTGACTCGACCAAGGCGGAGGGGAAGAACAATCAAATAGCTTCTGGGTCGGTCGATCCACCATCCTTTTGAAAAATGATGAGTTGATTGTATCAATTTATTATTCTTACATGTTCCAGCCTTAGATTCCAAGACCGCGTCTGCCTTAAACAGGTCACGTTTAGAAATCGGCCTCATTGACCCGTGCTTGTCCCCTTAGAAGTTGGAGCAACAGCCGTTGCTTGTATTCGTGTTTTGACGTCCTTTTTAAAAATGAGTCGCTGGTAGAGCATGACGAGCGCGCTAGCATTGCAAAGAACGTCAAGAGTGCTTCCGTAGCCCGTGAACAGTCGCCAATGCTGCGAATCAGCGTCGTCATCTTCAGCAGCAAGCCGACTCGTCACGGTGACGCCAACCATAAAGATGGAAGATGTCACAATGGAGAAACTTGACAAAAGCCAGTTTTGCGCTGCTGCGCGAAGAAGACGACCTCTCTCTTGGGTACTCATTGCCCCTTTTGTCCTCCTTATCTCCTTCACAAAGGGAACCAAAAAAAGGAAAAGCAGTAAAGAAGAAATAATGCTATCCACGAACGCGCCCACAACGGGCACAAGTGCAGCCATGTGTTGCGTGCAATGCTGTTCGCGGAACACGAGTTTTCCAGAAGCATACAGCCCAGCTCCGACGATGATAGGAAACACACCTAGTGTAGCGAGGCGTGCAACCTGTAACGCCGTCATGAACCATTGAGGCATCAGGCCTTCCACGGTTCTCGTCCGCATGATAAGAACGCGAAAGCAAAAGAATCGCGTCAACGAGTAAAGGATTGACGGTGCAATCCCCAGATACGAGCATGCCCTCCACGACAATGGAAGAAAATGCAACAATGGAAATGTTACCAAGGCCATCAAAAAACACAATATGAGAAACACGAGCATCTCGTGTAGAGTTCTTAAACCCATTGTCTGCTTTTGCACGGCCGCTCGCTTCAAATGTCGATTCTCTCGTCGCAGCGCGCGTGCGACGACAATGATATAGTACACTAGAATCACGCATGTTATAATCGAGATTACGGTCGAGATGCGGAGAACCGCTTCATATGACTCCGGTGTCGTTGTGTCCGCCAAGAACACCGTCGACGCCCTATCGTGCGACGCCGTCGAGCCCATGGCTGCGTTCAGGCGCACGCATGACCCTTGGGAAGCATGTCTGCCTGCGCTCCTAGATTCCCGCAATGCTTGGCCGTGCCGCCAGCAGTGCATAACGAAATGGAACCAACGGCCATGAGACACCGCACTCCAGGGAAAAAAAAAAAGTTACAATCGCCGTTAAAGCGAGCGTTACGTACATGGGTACAAGTTACACTGGCTCCACGCCGTCTTTAAAGTAGAAAAGGGGCGCGGCACGTCCAAAGTCTCCGCGACACGCGTGAGCCTGCCGTCTTGGCGTGGAGAAAATGACCTGGAGATTGTCGCCGCGGTAGGTCGAGCCGAGCGTGCCGCCGTCGAGGTTGACGACCTTGGTGCTGCGCTCCATGCCAGCTTCGACGTTGCGCTTAAAGGCATCGCGCACGGCCTTGAACGCGGGCGCCACGGTGCCGTGCACCCTAAGGCCGCCAATGCCAAGACGCGAGCCCAGAGCGGGTGACACGAGCGCCACGATGCGGCCCGTGCTGCCACCCTCGGGTCCTGGCAGCAAGACCTCCTTGGCGAGCACTGGCGTGCAGACCTTCTTGTCTCAAGGCTCGCTAACGCGCGGGCGACGATTGCGACAATGAAGACCCTCGCTTCCAAGTCGCCCACCGGCCTGAGCATGCTCAAGTGCAATTTCGCTTTTTCACGGTCGCTACAGAAAGAAAAGATGATGTCGATGGATGCCGCAAACTAAAAAGAGTGTGTGCCGCAATGCGCCGCGATGCATTTGCTTCCAATCTGAGAGCTCGCTTCGCGCATGGCATCTAGTGCTGCACGGGATCTTCGTGGGATGCCAGTGCTGACACCGCAAATGACGCAGGTTGGCCGCAGCTAGCTGCGTTCGTTGCCCATCAGGCATTTGTCAGGTCGACCCTGCAATTTATACCGTTGCCTCCCCCCCCCCTTAATGGTTGGCTTTAGACGTGGTCGTCTCATCTTCCTTCTGAAGTTGATCTCGCGAAAACAGGGAAAACGACTGTCTCGTCGTCCGTTCTTCACACTTGTCAAATCACCTTGGTCTTCCGACATGATGTTATGATTGGTTATAGTCATAGAGAATCATGCAATCTCTTGCCAAAAGAGGTCAAGAGTCCCATACTTCAAAAGGATTGCACTTCCATCACCCGAGGTCCCCCAAAAAGCTTCTTCCTTTCAGTACGTTCCAACACAGTTGTGCTTGCCAATTCGCGCCTCGAAATGAGGTCCGCGAGGAGACGTTCGACCATTTTTGGCCAATTGTACTTTTTGACGACATCGTTGTCACGCCTCTCGCAGTGCAACACGCTGCTCCCCCGCTCCTTCGCCCTCCACCCTCCGCATCATCGTCTCGTTTTGAAGCCTGATAATTGTGTTGTTCCAAACAAAAAAAAGTGAGACCGAGTATTTGCTGGCTCCATTTGAGGTCACGAAACCTGAGATGTTTCTGATAAAGTCGCAGCGTCTTCATTGTGCAACACAACCACACTTGCCGATGCTGTCACCGGCCGAACAAGAGCCGCACGAGCAAAGCGATGGCGCACACCATGTCTGAAAAGAAGACGTCGGTGCAGCATGACCAGGGTGCCTGCATTGATGATCGTATCCATCGAGCTTCCATAGCTGGAGAACAATCGTAAATGTTGAACGCTCAAATCTCCATATCGGGCAAGATAAAGGTTAACAATGCCAGAAAAGGCGAGTTGCAAAACTGAGGACGTCAACGCAATCCCTGGCAAGACAAGATTGCACCGTGCGGCTCTTCGCAAGACACTTCGTTCCGTTTCCGAGATTACACGTTCGGAATCGTGAAGATGACTCTGTTTCCAAAGAATCACAACAAAGAGCATCAACAGTGTGCCAGAGAACCCGAATCCGTGATCGCGGCGAGCAGTGGGGCAATGCCGGAAATAACGAGCGTGCATACTCCTTCTTCAAAGACAAGCTGACCAGATGCCACGATGAAAATGGGAGCGAGCCCAGGAATAATTGAGTGAGATAGGGGTTTTAATGTCCGTAAAAGTTTTCCGTACCACGAGGGAAGCATGATTTCCATCGTACTTGCGCGCAAGATGAGAACGCGATATGCAAAGAAACGAGAAAACATATAGAAAAGCGCAGAGATTGCTCCAAAAATGGCACACGCCGCCCAAGCTATGTGGACGGAATGAAAAACCGCAACGCCGAATACTTGCGCGATAACACATGCAATTAAAAACAAAAAAAATTCATGCAGCGTCTTGTGTGCGACAAATTTACGTTCTTGTTCTGCTCTCCATAATGCACAATGCACAATATACACCCAGTACGAAACGAACAGCGAAGCGATGATGCCGAGCGCAATAGTGATTCTCAAAACCATTTGAAACGAGCTCGGCATGGGCGTACCGGCTGCCACCACCACCAGCGTCTCGTTCATGTCGAAAAGCCATGGCACGGTACATCCACTGCATTTGCCCTTACTGGAAGAATAAAATGAACGCGAGGCTCTGTCGCTGTCGCCACGAGAATCATTTCTAGTGCTTTTCAAATCAAGTGCTTGACAACGGATCTGTGTACGAAAAGATCGACCCAGGTCGCAAGATCAGTCTCGTGACCAAGATATGTGGCCCTCTTCCGTTGCGCAGTTCCATCCTGCATAGAGATTCTGTTTCAAGTTCCGTTTCTGCTCCAGTCTTTGAACAGGAGTAGAGAGAGATACGATTTCGCGGATCACGTCTACGAGCAGCCTCCGTGCATTTGCGCGCGGAGCCACGGAGCAGTTTTTGGCCCGCCCCTATAGTACTATAAACCGGTAACGGACAGGACGTATCTTCCTCCTACCATGGACCGTCCAGCCTCCGTGCATTTGCGCGCGGAGCCACGGAGCAGTTTTTGGCCCCTATAGTACTATAAACCGGTAACGGACAGGACGTATCTTCCTCCTACCATGGACCGTCCATCTAGAAGCCATTTTTGCCTGTATTCCTACTCTCTGTGCATCTATCGTAAGACTACAGTAGGACGAAAGCCTGGCCAGGCTTCCTTGCAAGAAAAGTGGCTCGTTGCAGCAGAATCGAAATTTCATGAATCATGGCGAAAATGAAAGCTGCTCTGCTCGCCGTGACGGCGCTCGTGTGTCTGCTCGATCGCGCCGAGGGAGTACGCCCGGAGCGACTCATCGATGACAAGACCTCGAGCGCGTTTCCCGCATGCTCTGCTGGCTACTCGACCCAATGCTCCTTTAACAATGTTCGGCGTCTTGTTGATGCAGTGGCGAGCGAGCTCGACGCCACTACCGATGTAAGCGTCCTGCTTCAAAGCATCAACAACAAGGAAAAAAATGTAAACGATGGTTTCGGCTTTTCTCCCTATGTGTTCGAGACAGCGGGCATGACCTGCGTTGCCAATGGGCGCTCTACTGATTTTAATGGGCTCACCATGGCAGAAATTGCCAGCAACCTCACCGTCGTGACCATGCAGGAAGAACTATCCGACGAGATCCGTGCTGCGGCCGAGGAAACCAGTGATGGATGGATCAAGTTCTCTTTTACTTCGGAAGACCTTCCCGACGAACCGGTCTCGAGCTTTGGCTACGTAAACAAGGCCACTGTTGACGGCGAAGACTACATCGTCATGTCAGCAATTGCCCGGCGCACGCTTCCCCGCATGGACGTTGACACCTGCCCCAATAGCGTCAACCGTCGCTGCAGCATCCAAAATGTGCGATCCATTATTGGCAGCGTGCTCACGCGCGGCATGGACGTCACCACCGATGCCGACCTTCGGGAGCTATGGACTGAAATCTCGTACCCAGTTGATGAATCCTTCCGGGATGGCCCATGGTACGTCTTTTCGTACGAGCTCAACATG
This sequence comes from Schizochytrium sp. CCTCC M209059, assembly GCA_000818945.1. Lineage (NCBI taxonomy): Eukaryota > Bigyra > Thraustochytrida > Thraustochytriidae > Schizochytrium > Schizochytrium sp. CCTCC M209059. The sequence goes on from KN805436.1 coordinate 46,662, forward strand.
CCGCAGCGCATGACGGGCCACAAAAAACTCGCATATATAGGTATGGACCACTTTAGCGTCACCAACAGCGTGGTGCCCGTCACCTTTATGAACGGCACAGAGCTTCATTATATCTTTGCCGACGCAGCACTGCAGGGCGGTGGATGGGCAACCTATCTCTGGCAAATCGGCAACCAGGTCGAGCTGCGACCCAAAGTCAGCTTCATCACAGGATTTACACACAACGGAATCCAATACTTGGCGGGTGCTGGCTTTAACCATATTCGGGACCCTCAGGCCGATGCCTCGCTCTGCACAGCATGCTTAGCCTCCACAGCTGAACCGTGCGCCATCGGCAATGTGCTCTCCCTCAGCGCCCACGCTGAAGTCGAACTGCTCACCGACATTCCCAGCGATGTTGCGTTTCCCAAACTTACCACGGACGATGAGTTCCGCATGCCTGGAGGATTCGGCGTCACTATGGTCGATTACAACGGCACCGTTGTCGCCGATAGTCTCGACGAGTCTGCCGTTGGGACCGGCGTGGTGAACGCCTTTATTGCCCGCGACATTGACGACGCGCAAACGACAGCGATTCACGACAGCCTTGTTGCACTGGCCAACCAAGGAGGCGGATGGCTCGAGCTGGCTGGCGCGACCGGCCAGCCCTCTTTTGCTGCCTTCGTCAACAAAATCAGCAAGTACGGCCGTGAATACTATCTCATGAATGGATACCAGGCTGCAGCCATGTCCACCGAGCCGTCGTGCTCGGCTCACTACTCTGCCCCTTGCGCAGAGACAAATGTGCGCGCCCTCGTTGGCCAAGTTGTCACACAGCTTCAGCTTGCAGACACAGAGAACGAAGTGCAAGCGATTCTCGACGACATTAATCTCGGTAACGCCTCGGCGTATTTTGTGGGGCCCGACTTTTACGCCATCGTTCTCAACGAGGACTTTCAGCTCGTGGCATTCGGAGACGTTCAAGCCCGTGGCGACTGGGACATGTCCATCCCAGATGACTACCTTCTTTTCGTACAACAAATCCAGGCCGTATCAACATTGGGCAACGAATTTACTCAGGATCTGCGCAATGCTGCATTTCGCGTGGGCGGCGGGAACTTTACCGTGACATGGAACAGCGCAGAGAGCTCCGCATTTGAAGAGCGTACGATTTTTGTGCAACCCGCCAAGCGCAAGAATGCCGAAGGGCAAGAACTGACCTACTTTGTCATGTCCATGTATACCATGGCGGCTGCCTCTCCTCTCTGCAACACAGATGACGAATGTCCAGAGAATGCGTACTGTGTCGAAGAGGACCTTGGCTACGACACTCGCTGCACGTGTGGATTCTACTATTCGCACGTGTACAATACATCTACCGAGGAGGGCGACAATACATGCGCGGTGACGCCCACGCAGACTGTCATGCTCTCGTGCGTCGAAGACAGCGATAAAGCCATTAGCAATGACATCAAGGCCATTGCCAAGGCTCTAGGCAGCATCAACGTTCTCTATGCAGCATGCTGCATGATCTGGACCCTTGTGATGCACAAACATGCGATTGTGCGCGCATCTCAGCCCCAGCTCCTCGCGCTTGTCGCGTTGGGCATTACTGTCTCAAGTGGTACAATTTTTGCCATGAGTATTGACGACAGTGTCGGTCCTCCCGCGGCGGATGGTGTCAACACGCGCGCAAATACGGCTTGCATGGCGCAGCCGTGGTTCTATGGTCTCGGTTTTGCAATCACGTATTGCTCCATGATCGTCAAGCTGCGCCGTGTGGCCAAGGTGTTCAAGAGCGCCGCGGCTCTGAAAAAGGCCAAGGGTGTTTCTCTCAAGGAGACTCTTGTCTTTCTTGCGGGCCTTCTCCTGGTCGAGGTCCTCATCATCCTCGTTTGGACGGTTGCAGATCCCCTTAAATTCGAGCGTCCGGAAGACGATCCGCTTAATGGCGCATGCAAGAGCCCAACAGCTTCAAACTACGTCATCGCACTCGCAATCTACCATCTCGGGCTCTTGTTCTATGGCGCCAAGCTCAGCTACCGCTGCCGCAAGGTGAATGGCGTTTTCGCAGAGGCTAAATTTCTCAGCTTAGCCATGATTGGAAATCTCCAGGTTCTCTTGTTGGCTCTTCCGGTTATTCTCCTCACGGCTGATGATTCCATCACATCGCTTTTCATCCGCAGCATTGCCGTCTTTCTCAATGACTTCTCCACAACCTCGCTCATCTTTTTGCCAAAAATGTACTTTTGCGTCTTTGGCGCGCCAGAGACGAGTACGGTTGGCATCAGAATAAAGCGTACGGGAAAAGGCGGCACCAGCACCGTCGTCAGTACGGACAATGACACGGCTCCTCAGTCTTCCGTCCTGCAGGCCTCCGTAGTACCGACGTAAAAAAGAGAGAGAGAAAAGAAAAAAACAAGGTCAGTTTTGTTTCTTTAAAAGTCGACCCAAGAGGGAGAACTTGTCTCTCTACCTTGCTGCTTCCCAATGGCAACGGAATCATCTTTTGCGCCAAACCACGTATGGGTGCCAGGGCATTGAGACGTGGCGGCCTTCCTTGATTCGGGTCGCCAAAATGAGCATCTGGCAATGGTAGTCATCAACATAAATCATAAAAAAGAAGCATTCTATTTGTCTGTGCCGGCCAAATCCTGCAGCTGCGTGGCAATCTTCTGAACATGCTCCGGATTGCGACTCTTGATCACGTGCATCGGGGCGCTGAGAATCCATTCGGCCGTCTGCATCACATCAATGGGCAGAACGCCCATAGAGTCGAGAATAATCCAATCCTCGAGCGAAAAGAGACCGAGAATGTCGTGATAAGTGGTGCGGCGGTAGCGGAGTGGCGGAAAGAGATTATCCATACTCACTGGAACGCATTTGCGCCCATAGTGCTGGGCCGTGACAGCCTCCACCCAAAAGGGAATGTCATGAAAGGACTCGTCGCTCAAAAGAGGGACGAAAATATCCTTGGTCTCCATGACCTCACGCATCTCTTCCAGGTCATACTCGGATGAGCGCTCGTACTCGACGTCAAAGATTGCGCTATCGAGTTTGCGCGCGAGCGAGCGCGAGAGCCACTTGCAAAAGTCTGCGCTGCCAAAAGTGTCGCGCCGAGCCGTGAGAAAGACGTGCCAACGCTTGGGCTCCTCGACGGGCGGGGGCGGAGGCGGCGGCGGCGGTCCCATGAAGGTTTCCCACACAAAGTTGACCGCATTTGACGCAGTTTGCTTGACGTACTCGACGGCAGCAGACGTGTACGCTGCCGTCGCGGCTGCGGCGGGCGATGTGTACTCGCCAGGGTTGGCAAGGATCGGTTCGGGCGCTTGTGGATCCTCACCGATCACAACAGCGTGCACCCTTTCGCACAGGTTCTTCTCGCGTGTGGGCGGCTTTTCCGGTACTTCTACAGGATAGACAAATTCCATGAGATGGGTCTTTTCTTCACGAGCTTCCGTCTCTGTAATGGTGCCGTGATCAAAGGTGAGGTCGGTCACCACGTAGTTGTTAAGAATGAGAAAACCTTTGCCGTGCGGCGTGCCCTCGTCAAAGTCAGCAATCAAGAGTGGTCGCGACGCATTGGACGCGAACACAAGACCACGACCGTGCATCTTTCCGCTCTTAAAAGTGCCAACGTAGGCCAAGGTTTCGAATTCCGATTGAAGGCGCGGCAAGACAGCTGCGTCAAACCAGATCTTGTTACGCGATCGTTTGGATGCGGGCACGAGCCAAACGTCGTCATCGAAAAAGCCCTCGGGGAACACGCGCTCAAGCTCGTGCGCTCTGAGTATGTCTCGAAAGAGATCTTCTTGCTCATCAAAAAGCGGGGCGCGCCTCGAAAAGTCTTCGGCCCTGAATTTGCCAATTTTGCGATTCCAGCCGCTCGTTTCCATTTCCTTTTGGATAAACATTCGGGTCCCGGCGCCGAGCTGGTGCAAGAGCGCGCTCGTTGCTGCCATACTGTGAGGTTGGTACGGCATAATAAAACCGCGGTAGATTGCGGCGGCGGCGCGCACCGCGGGCACATTCTCCGCTCCGACGTGGTCTGGGTGAATGTCCTTGGGTCCGTAGATGAGCGACATTTGCACGCCTTGCACGAGGGCACCAACATAGTTGCCAATCAGCGTTGCGGCGGCGCGCACCTTTGTCGCGGGGGCCACGCCGGAGCGCCGCGAACCTTTACGGGAAAGAAAGGTATCGATTGCCTCGACCGTCCCCTCATTGGCCACGGGTGCCCACGTGGACCCGCGATAGCTCTCTGCGAGCGCGTCGAGCGTCTTGGGCACCTTGGGTTTCCGCCGCTTGCGCATCGCAATCAGCGCAAGTTGTAGGTCAATCTCCAGCTTGCGAAGCGGGGTCGGGTCGCCATTGTCGTTGCCCGCGCCCCAGCTTGCAGCGTACCCCAGTCGCGCGAGCGCGACCCTCTCGTCCGTGTCCAAGAACTGGTCGTGCGTGGGCCACTTGACCGACATGGCGCTGCCTCTTGTGCGCCGCGACCTCCTGCTGCTCGCTCGCCTCCTCCTCCTGCTGCTGCTGCTGCTACCGCGCGAGCGGTTTTGGGATGGCATCGTTCGCGCGCACGTGCACACGCGCGCCCACGAGGGGTGGTGCCACCCGGCTGGCAGGCTGGCAGACTGGGCTGGGTGGGGCGCGAATGCTCGGATCCCCGTCTCGCCAGCCGTTGACCGAGCATGCTATACATGCAGTTAGAGGGACAGTTGGCGTTCCCAGACCGGGTGTGTGCTCCCCTGACCGTTGAGAACGGGCAACGGTAGAGGCTGCTGGGGCTACAATTTTCTACCTCACCTGACGATCGGATGCGGAAGTCAGACAATCGAGCCGCTATTGGCGAGTGGTTGACAGCGTGTCATGTCGTTGTCAGTCAGTGCTGCGGCACCTTGTACTGGCGGCTGGTCATGGTGGGTGGCTGGGCGCTGAAGGTCTGTCTGTTGATGGCAGTGGCTTGCGATAAGCGATCTTATCTTATCTTGTCGCCCCAGCCAATAACAATATGGCCACCGTGCCCCTTCGAGTCAGGCTACAGGACTAATTGTGCGTCAAGGTGTCTGGCCAATCGGCGACTAGCATTATTCCTCGGTGGCCAGACTGACTGTCAACAACCAACCAGCCAGCCACCATTGGCCACAACCATGCAACCAACGATGATGCACTTGCCAGACTTGGCAAGACCTGCCATCTACCACTAGTGATGGTCAGGGGAAGCAAGAAATTTGCCGACCCGCCTGCTGGTCTATCACTGCTCATGCCCGGAGAATCGCCAACACGAGCCAGCAGCGTACTTGCTGCACAGCCAGCTCCGCAACCTGCCGGCCATGCGGGAGACAGCCGCGCTTCTTTTGCCTTGCTGCGGAGGTGCTGGCGAGCTTCTCCTGGCATCAGCCCGTCGCGCGCTCGTGGTACGCACGGGAGGTTTTCGCTTTCCGGCCACCAGCGATGTCTGGGCTTTGGGGTTTCAACGCGGCGCTCGCCAAGTGTAACAATCTCTCCCGCTCGCCGGTTTCGGACCTGCAGCTACCCTTTGGTCCGCAGTCCCTCGGGCAAGGGAGTTGCCATTCAGCTACGTCGTTGGGGCGAAAAGGCCAGCCAGATGTGCCGCCAGGACCAGAGTTGCTACCACGCCACCCGCCGCCGTGAGCCGGAGTTGGCACCAGGTCACCCGCAGCGCCGGTTTTGTTCAAACACCAGGCGAGCCAGCAGCATATGAGCCAGCCAGGCGGTCAGCGGCGGCCGTGAGGCGTCTCAAATGTCCTCCTCGGCGGGCCATGGCGGTTGGTTGGCTGGCTGGCTGGCGAGACGCATGCTCTCGCGCAGCCGGCACGGAGCGCAGGCTCGTCTCCGCGACGCTTGCGCACGATACAATGCCTTTGCCTTGCCATCGACCATGGCCATGGCCATGGCCATGGCCATCGACCATGTCACTCACTCCCTGAACACTTGCGCGACGCTCCAAAAAGCCGGCTCTGGCGCGCAAAAAACCTTCGCCAAAAGTCTCGGGCGCGGCCATTTCCGTGCCAACTCCGCGCGGAAAATGCCGGCGCCCGCCGCGTCCCTCTGCGTGCCAGTTCGCCGAACAAAGCGCGCTCTGCAAGGGGCGCAATCGCCGTTCTCTCGCGGACGCGTCGGGATTTCAGACGCCGTCACTCCTTTCCCGAGGGGGCGCAATTTACCGAGCGTATACCGCAGCGCCCTCCGCAGCGGCGCTCCCAGAGGGCGCTGGAGGGCGCCTTCGTGCGCCCGTTTCGCGTCGCCAATCCTCCGGCGCTTCCCTCCGCAGCCGCGCAGAGAAAGCTGCCAGCTTTCGTGCCAAGGCGTTGAAGCGCCTCTATGCTCCGTCCACAGCAGCCGGCCAGAAGCTGCCAGCTTCGTAACCAGCTTCGCCGATCCGTTTCGCGTGTGTGTGAGGAGGACGCGCGCTGCGACCAACCGCCCCCGCATGCCAAGAGATCTTTTGGGCGCCGGCCACTAGGCCTCTGGAGGCGGCTTTCTTGCGGCTGCGGGGCCGCCGCTGCAGTGACGGAGCCGCGTTTGACAACGTCCAGGTCGCAGGGCCTTTCTTGCCTCGCGTGCTCCGGCCCGGCTCGGCTTGCCCTGGCGCCTGGCAGTCTCGGCCGAGCAAACCCGCTTCGTCGAGGCGATCGATCGTCGCACGAAAACGAGCTCCAGCTCAAGCACACAAGAGCAAGATAGATACCTAGTTGCCATACTTTACTGTCTTGCTGGCTGGCTGGGTCGCCCCTGGCGTGGACGATCGAACGTCGAGTCCGGAGAGGATGACGAGCGCCGACGCGAGGACGCTAAAAGAGGGGCAGCAGACGCCCCAGCGCGAGAGATCGGCGGAGAGGACCATGCAGACGCCGACAAAGAGGTCATTTGGCGCGAGGCGAGTCATGGTCGAAAACAGGAACTTTAACGTGGCGGACGAGGAGCTGGTACTCGAGCCAATGACGGGCTTGTTCATGCATCCGCGCAGAGCGGCGCAGACGACCTTTATCCTCCGCTCGCAACAGAACGCGCAAAGGATCTCGCATGAGAACGAGAGGAACCATGCGGCGCAGCAGGCCAGAAATCCCCAAGAGGCACCATGTGGCTTTCATCCAAAACGACGCCGACCCCGGCTCATCGCACAGGCCGTCTTGCCATTGGCCAAGGACGACAGCGATTTCTAAATCATGCGTTTCATTCATCCAATCTGTATAGCTTGTATATTATATTCATCTTCTTTCTACACACCAATCGCCTCCGTATCTCACTTGGCTTTTCCAGGACGCCTATGGGACCCGCTCAAACCTATGTATCATTATGATGACTTGGTTTGCGCAAAGGTTGTTGGTACCTTTGGTTTCCTCCATTACCGTTAGGACTGCCGGTGCGAGTTCAGCATTGGGCACAGCTTCTCCGCAATCTTCCAACTTTTCAGCGATGGTCCTTGGAGACCGATGACGAGCAAGTCAATCACGCATTGTCTGACGCAAGCATTTACTGCCGCTTGTATCTATGTATCAATGCGGAGAAGTGCCACATTCAAGCAAACAATGTCCACTCTCGTCGAACAAGATGACTCCCAGTCTACTCAGTTTGCCTACCAAGGAATACAAGACGAGAAATACGCATTGTCAAGCTAGATTTGATTTCAATTTAGGTCGAGGTCCCGTAGTCAGCACAGGCGCTCTTGGTCCCAGTAATGTAATACGCTGTGCGGGTCTTCTTGTACCTGACCGTTTTCAAAAGGACGCATCGTCTCCTGAACGTCTCATATACCCAGGCCTTGCACGTGCTTCGTCTATTGCACTCTTTCGCGCAAATCTCGGCCGAATCGATTTTCCATATCTTGACTAGCTTTCTTCCTCTGTTCTCGTAGAACTGTTGTTCGCATTCACTGCTTTGCGGGCAAGACCTTGGCCCTGAAATGAATCGTTTGTCTGATCTTTCATAATATGAACGATCCATGAGATTGCAGACGGAAGTTGGCTGATACCACGAGAACCCACGACAGTTGCTGTAGTTCATGCATATCGCATGGCATTCCTCAGCGCTCTGTACCTTGCTGCGTCGACGAATACGCCTGCCACCTTTGTATCGAACGCCATCCGACGCGCAACGCAGGGGGTCTTCTAGCGTGGGGCTTTCGGTCGGCGACAATGTCGGGCTCTCGGTTGGTGTCAATGTTGGTCTATCTGTCGGTGCCGAGGTTGGGCTATCAGTTGGCGCCATTGTCGGGCTGTTAGTGGGCGCCAATGTCGGGCTATTAGTGGGCGCCATTGTCGGGCTGTTCGTGGGCGCCAACGTTGGAAAAATCGTCGGGCTGTCAGTGGGCGCCAAGGTTGGAAACTTCGTGGGAGACTCCGTTGGTGCCATAGTTGGTGCTGGTGTCGGTGCTATCGTGGGAGAGTCCGTGGGTGCCACAGTCGGCACGTATGCTGGCGATCTTGTTGGCGCATTTGTCGGTGGCGTAGGAGACAATGTCGGACTCGGTGTCGGAAACGTGGTTGGCGCATCCGTTGGACTCGGCGTCGGAAACGTGGTGGGTGCATCCGTGGGGCTGTCGGTGGGCGACAACGTCGGGGTCAGTGTCGGATGATTCGTTGGTGCAGGTGATGGACTCGGAGTTGGGAACCTCGTTGGCTCATCCGTAGGGCTCATTGTCGGAAACATGGTTGGCACATCCGTGGGGAACATGGTGGGATGCCCCGTTGGCGAGGGCGTTGGTGCGAGTGTCGTTGGCGCGAGAGTATCTGCGCGAGAATAAAAGTCAGCCGGATCGCTCCAGCTCCGCGTAGGATCGTACATTTTGGGCTTGGCCACATACATGACATCGTCGCTCGACGCGCCCTCGGTGGTCAACACGCTGCATCTTTGGTAAAGTTTGCATTTCTCTGTGGCGGCATTGTAAGAAAATGACGTGCAGGCGAAATCATCGTTTAACGTCAATGCGTAGCACTTTTGCCGACAAGCGTCAAGAGTACTCAGACTCACAGTTTTAAGCGGAGATGTATCCGCGCAAATTTGGCCCGTGACGGACTCGGTCACCTGCTCGAGGGGCACGTACAAGGCATCGGCAAAGCGACAGTACAGCGGGCCGCACAAATACCCCTCGTTGTAGTCGAGCTCGTATGCGTTCGTTGTGTACATATCATAGCCAAAATTGTCGACGTCGGTACCGTCCGTATCGCGCCACGGGAGGCACTGGGGGTATCTCCCGATCTCGAGAAGTTTCTCATGTGATGAGGACGTGACGCCACTGCGCCACCATCCGATGAGACCTGGACACGAGCCGCACTGTGGCACGGATTCATGAAAGCTCTTCCACATGGTTGCCCGTGCCTCGTAAAGTACCTTGTAGGTATTTGCGCAGCGGCGCGAATGCCAGCGAGTGCAGTCAAAAATAGGTTCGGCGGCACCTAGACAACCAGCCTCGGGAGGGCGCCTCGCACCCTGGTTCGTATGCGAAAACTGCTTGTAAAAGCTAGGCGGGACGGCTTCGAGACACGACGCGAAGCCGTCGAGCTCCATGAGAGCGTGGAAGATGCGCACCATTTGCGAATCTTCATTTTGCGTCATGAGGTGGTCTACCGCAGACTCGTAGTTTTCGTAAAAAGAGCCCTGATACTCTTCGATGAGAGAAAAGTCAAACCTGTGTGCCGCGTATGGGTTCGTCCCCCCCGCCTTGTCCAGGTACAATTTCGCAGCAAACAAGTACATGAGAGCAACCGCAAGATTGCCACGTGGAGGTGCGAGCAAGAGCCACTCCATGGCGGTTTTTAAGTGCACAGAGGCCATGCGCCGGTATCCTGCTGGATTCTTGTCTTGAACTTTGGCAATGAACCAAAGATTTTTTACCGAGACCCACTGGAAACGTCTTGACCCGGGCTTAAGGTTTCCAATGTACTGGACTGTAAACTTGTCTGTGTTCTTGGGCACGGGGCCGTTTGCCTGGGACGCTGGGTTGTGCGCGGACGGCAGCGCTGTATTGTAGGACTTGAAGATGACCTCGTGGAAGAAGCCGCCGCCCGCGCGCGCAGCGTTGCCCATGAAACCGTTCTGCCAACGCTGGCCCTTGAGATGATTGCACGTGTTATCGACGTAGAAATAGAGATCAGTTGACTCGGCTCGAAAGTCAATGCGGATGATTTTCGCTTCGGCCGCCGTTGTCGCCGTACTTGGGAAAAAGGTCACATTGCTCAGGGTCGCACCCGAGCGAAACTGGGACGAAATGGCGGGAAAGGATTTGAGAATCGTTTTCGTGTTTGTGTTGCGCTGATCATATGAGAAATCGTCCATGAGTTCGTTGACGTCGCAGCACCAGTGGCCAAACATGTCCTTGTACTTGTAGGATGACTTTTGCACGTAAGGCTGCCAGAAAGCGCCATTCGATTTTTTTCGAACAATCGTCAGCGCTGGTGGTAATCTGCAGTCCTCGACGGTAAGACACGAGGCGGCAATCTCCTCGTCCGAGAGATCGCTAATTTCGACCATGTGCGGTTCGTCAATTATTGCCTGGAACTGTTCAATGCGCTCGTCGCTGGAGAGAGCCGAGTCAAACTTGAACGTGTCTGGTATGTGGGGGGCGCCGCGCGTATGTTCGGCGGGCTGTTCGCCATAGAATGGTTTGTCAGGGCAGAGCTCGGGGCGAAGCTTGGCGTCGGTGATGTTGTTTGCCAGCTCGCTAATGGAAACGTAGTCGTAGAGAATGTCGTTCACGCATTCTGCGGCGGCTTGAGCAGCTGCTGCTGTCACCCACACGACAGCGAGCAGGCACAGATGGCGTGCGAAGCTAGCTGCGTCTCGACAACATGGTTGTCCTCGCGTCAGCGCCGCGCGCCGCGCCATCGTCGACCTGCGTTCCGGCTTTGCGGTGCCAGGTATTCCTTGAGCACCAGCACAAGCAGTGGCAAGCAGCATTGAGCGTTTACACTTTCATCTTGTTTTTTTCTGCGCCCACTTGAGGGTGTATAGCCAGCCCTTTCGACACGCGCGCGCCCACCCATTCCATTAACTTCACTTTGGCGCCGGCCGCCGGCTGGACACTATCTCCGTAGGTCCTTCCTGTTCAATCGAGAATGCAGGAGTAATGATGAATCAAAGTAGGTGAGCGAGTCCATCCTTCCATCGCCCAACCTTTTTCCACACCCCCACTACATTTCTCTCTCTCTCTTTCAGGCCACGCTAGCCCAAGCCAACCAAATCAAGCCCTACCAAGCCAAACTAAGCCAGGTTAGCGCTCTCGTGCGGGTGAAAGCGGCCAGGGCCCAGAAGACTCCACTTCCTTTCAGTATCGCGGCCTGCTACAGCGCAGTGTCTCCGATAGACACAATTGCATGGCCGCGCTGCGCAATCAGGTATACGTATGTGCACGCGCCGGCGCGTCTTGGAAGCACGGGCACGCGCGCATGGGTGCAGCAACAGCAGCAATAAACAGCAGCAATAGCAGCAACAGCAGCAATCGCAACAGCAGCCAGCCACTTGTGCCGCTTCGGCCACGCCTGCCGATTACAGCAGCAGGCAGCAGCAGCAGGAGCAGAAGTAGCAGGTCGCTGACGCGCAACGACGTTGCAAAGACCCTCGCACGGGGAATGGAGGAGAGGAAAGGGAGAAGGTATCACACGTACATGTACTGGACAGGCCTGCCTGAGGTGGACACGGCCAGCAAGTCAAATTTCAAAGAAGGGGTGGCCGCGGAGATGTGCGAGAAGAGAAGCAAGCACACTGCCAGCCGTGCCTTGTGATAGCCAGTGTCCATTTGCGGGCGTTCCTATGAGTTCCTTCCATTGTTAACGCTACTTAATTGCTACAAGTTTGCTTGTAATTACAGCTAAACTTGTATCGGATAAAATTTGCAGAGCTCGCACGCAAAGCATGAAACGGAAAAAACCTTTGTGATCGAGAGGTGCCGTGCAAGAGAAAGCAATCACAGAAGACAATTCATATATATGTGTTCAAATTCGAAAGGAAGGCGTGCTTGGGGCCTTACAGTGCAGGTAGGCAGCCGTAAGGGAAGGCAATCAGGAGTAGCTCGCGCAGGCGACCTTTGTTCCTGATGTATAGTATGCGTTGCGCGTCCTTTCGCGCCTAATCGTTTTGCGAAGAATACACGCGTTTCTGTTTGCTCGGTACACCCAAGCTTTGCATGATGAATTCGCGTTGCACCTTTGCGCACAGACCTCGGGAGAATAGATGTTCCACAGATTCTGAAGCTTTGAACCCTTGATCTCCACGAATTGCTTTTCGCACGATTCAACAAGCGGACACGTCCTCGGCCCAGACACAAAGGCGTTACGCCACTTTGTGGTGTACCCGCCGTCATAGAGAAAACACCTCGAGTCGCGTTTTCTCCACGAGTACCCCTTGCAAGAATCATTTTCTTGGCAGAGGAGGTAGCAAGCCTCGAGACTCCGCACCTTGTTCTGCTTGGCAAGCCGGCGGCCTCCCCAATATCGAAGCCCCTCCGTCGCGCAAATTTCTGCGCTATCCACCTCCTGGTCCGGCTCCGATGTTGGGTACTTTGTGGGTCTCATTGTTGGACTCTTGGTAGGTGACGAGGTCGGATACTCGGTTGGCGCTGGGGAGGATGGCGCAGGCGTGTCCTCTAAAAGAACAAACTCGGCCGGGTCATCCCAGCTGCGCGTATGATTGTAGACCTTTGGCTTGGCGAGATACAGGACATCATCGTTTGATGCTCCTTGGGTCGTTAACGCCGAGCATCGATTGTAAAGCTTGCATATTTTCGTATTGGCATTGTAGTGAATGGAGGTGCACGCAAAGTCGTCCTTTTTCGTCAACGTGTAGCACTCTTTTCGGCATTCTTCAAGGTTGGTGTCTTTGATCCTGTTGAGGGGATCTTCATTGGCGCATACATAGCCGCCAATGGCTTCCGTGAGCTGCGCAAGTGGCACGTACAATGCGTCTGCAAAACGGCAGTTGAGCGGACCGCACACATAGCCCTCGTTGTAATCGAGCTCGTAGGTGTCGGAGGTGTACATGTCATAGCCGAGATTATTGATCTCATTGCCATCACTGTCGCGCCATGGGAGACACTGGGGGTATCTACCAACCTCTGTTAGCTTGGTATACTTTGATGAGGTGACGCCACTGCGCCACCAGCCAATGAGGCCCGGGCACGAAGCGCACTGGGGAATGGAGTCGTGGAATTCTTCCCACATGGCCGCCCGCGCCTCGTACAAGGCTCGGTACGTATTTGCGCATTGGCGCGAGTGCCACAGCATGCAGTCCATGACAGGACTGGCAGCGCCGAGACAGCCGGACTCGGGGGGGCGGCGAGAGTTGACGTTGCGGTCGGCAAACTGGGTGTAAAAATCGGGCGGAATGGAGCTTTTGCACTCTTCAAAGTCATCAAGCTTTGTGAGAGCGTGGAAGATCCGGACCAGTTTGGAGTCTTTATCTGGGGTCATGAGGTGCTCGATGGCCAGTTCAAAGTGCTCGTAAAAGTGACCTTGGTACTGCTTGATGTAGGAAAAGTCAAAGTTCTTGGCTTCATACGACAAATCTTTTGCGTCGAGGTAAAGCTTTGAAGCAAGGACGTACATGAGGGCGACCGCAAGGTTGCCCTTGGGCGGCGCCAATAAAAGCCATTCCATGGCTGTTTTCATGTGCACCGAGGCCATGCGGCGGTAGCCTTCCTCATTCTTTTTTTGCACGTCGGCATAGTACCAAAGGTTCTTGGCTGCCACCCATTGAAACTTGGATGACCCGGGTTTAAGATTGCCAATGTATTGCACCACAAATTCATCGGTGTTTAGAGGCACGGGCCCGTCTTCTTGCGAAGCCGGATTGTGCGCATACGGAAGCCTCGAGTTCTCACTCTTGAAGATAACCTCGTGAAAGAGCCCACCACCTGCGCGCGCAGCGTTGCCCATGAAACCGTTTTGCCAGCGCTTTCCTTGGAGATCGTTGCAGGTGTTGTCGACGTAAAAGTAGAGTCTCTTACCACCACTCTTGAAGATGATTTTGATGATCTTGGCCTCTGCAATAGAATTTGCGCTTCGAGGAAACCATTCTTTGTCCGCGAGTATCGCATTGTTACGGAACTGTGTTGACATTGCCGGAAACGTTTGAACAATGGTCTTGCGGTTCGTGTTTCGCTGCTCGTAAAGAAAGCCGTCCATGGGCTCGTTGACGTCGCAGCACCAGTAGCCGAACATATCCTTGAACTTTGAGGACTTTCTGTCCACAGAAGGTTGCCAGAATTCTCCGTTTTCTTCCTCTCGAATGATTGTCAGGGCGGGCGGAAGCCTGCAATCTGCGACAGTGAGGCACGAGGCTTCGATTTCCGCGTCCGTGAGCTCGCTGACCTCGACTGTATGGGGAATATCAATAGTCTCTTGAATGGCGCGCAGGCGATCGTCATGCGAGATGGCCGTGTCAAAGCTCTTTGGGTCCGCGATTTGCGGCGCACCGCGCGTGCTTGCCGAGGGAACGCTTCCATAAAAGGGTTTGCCTGGACAGAGTTCGGGACGGAGTTTTGTGTCAGTAATGTTGTTTGACATGGCACTGATGGGGATGTAGTCATAGAGGATGTCGTTGACGCAATTGCCACCGATGGCCGCGCCTTTGCCATTTTCCCTGATCAAGGTTGCGCAGAGCACGATGACCATGAAGGCGCATCGTCGGCCGGATCCCAATTTCTCGCGCGATGCCACCATTTTGCCTCTGTCCGTTTTGGCGTCAGCGTTTTGTCTGTCGTCTTTGCGTCCGAGAATTTGGAGCAAGGTCGGGTCGATTTTGCGCAATTTGGAGCAAAACCGGACCACTTTTGCGGGATGGGGGCGCTATCGGGGCTAACTTGTCTTCAAGATCGTCGGCGGACAGACAGACAGACAGACAGACAGACAGACAGACAACGGACAATAGACAACAAAGAGAGAAGAGGGGTGGATACGAATGGGCAAGGCGAGATTGCCCCTCGGGCCGCTCGCGAGCTAGCGAATGATGCTAGACCAACACACTGCAACGGCCAACGCCTAAATCCGTCGCGCTGCGAGAGATCTTTCCTCGCGCCGGGGCGGCAGGGTGCCAATCCGTCAGCGCAAGGACGGGCGGACAGCTCGTGAGAGGGCCTGATAGCTCGCGGAGAGGAGGAGGGGCCTATCTAGCAGCTGGCTGGTGCGACGTCCTTCTTCTCTCCCTCTCCCTCTCAGCCCTTCCTCGCACGGGCCAGCCAGCCAAGCGCTCGAGCAAGCAAGCAAGCAAGCACGCGAGCCGGCCCCCGCGTTCTAGATTTGCTTGGTGGCTCCTGTTTGCTCGGCTAGGTCCACCTCCTCACCCAGTATACCTGCCAGGAGAACGGCGCGCGCACGCTGGTCCGAGTCCGTCGAGGCCATTCGGTCATTTTCGATGGACGGATTGGCTGATCGACGAGCCGATTCATTCGAGTTGCCACTGATTGCTGTTGGACGGGGAGCGGCACCCACACCTGCTTCCCGCAGACCGTGCGGAGGAGCAAGAGAAAGAAGGGAAAGGGGAAAAGAAAAGAGTGAAAAGGAAAGAAAGAAGCAAGGAGACTCTATTGCACACTCGCAGCTGCACGCGCCAGGCCAGACGCTTCGGGCAGAAGAGCGGCCAGCTCTCCCGCCAGTCTCGCGGCGAAAAGGAAGAGGAACGCAAGCAAGGAAGCAGGTTGACAACGCAACCGAGACTGGTGATTCGGCAAGCTGAGCGAGTAAACGTGAGCAGAGGCAGCAGCAGCTGCTGCCGCGGAGCTGCGAGTGCTGACGACAGCGACAGCGAGTAGCGACTGAAAAAGGTTGAAGGGATGGAGACGGTCACGGCCGCGCGAGAACAAAGTCGGGTCTCGGCGCGAGCGCACGCACTACAAGGGGCTTGAGGAAAGAAAGTCAAAAGTCGCACAGCGCAGCTTTTAACTTAGTTTCTGATGTATGTATAGACATGACCGTGGCGGGCTGTGGCCATGGTGGCTGTTATACAGAGGCTTACTTGGGCCTTCGACGCTCGAATCACGGCCAGCACGGACACGAGCGCTTCGAGTATGTAGTATGTGCTCGGCGCGGGCGAGACGACTGGCTAATCGAGTGGCCCGTACGGGCATTCTTTCCAGGCAAACGGGTGGGGCGATGAAGCTTGTCGCAGCTGCAGAGCGCTCGTGGGCTGGGTGGAGGAGGGCTGGGTTGTGACCGGTTGACTGGCAAATTGATCGCCACAGAGAGCTTGCGCGTAGCCATCGTGAGCGTCAACAAGCTACCCACTTTCGCGCCTCAGGCTAGCAGCGTTGCCGGCAGTACAGCCTTGGACCTCATGTGCCGCACTCGCGCGCACTCATCCTGTCCACTCGAGGCCGACGCAGCAGTTTCGAGGGGACACATCTTCCTGCACAGCTTCCTCGCCGCCTCCCTCCGTGCCGCGCCCGACGCCTGCGACTCGTCCGCGCCGCGCGCACGGGCTTGCTAGCTTGCTTGCGCACGCGAGCGACCGAGTGAGCGAGCGAGCGCCCGCGCTTGGTAATTCGGCAGCACCGTTCGCTCTTCCTGCTCTTTACTACGACACAGAGAAAGAGCGAAGACCAAGGCAAGTAGTAAGCCCGCGACCACTCGATTCGACTCGGCCTCGCGCGCCGGCCCGGCTCCCTCCCCGCGGGCGGCGCGTGCCTCCACGCCGCGCCGCTCCGCCCGTCCGCGCGAGCCGCCCGCCCGCCCGCCGCCCGTCGCCCCGCGTCCGCGCCGCCTCGCGATGCGCCTTGGCCACGGTCGCGACATTGGCGCTCGGCCATTTCTGCACGCGCGTGGCGAGGCATCGTGACCTCACAGTCGGTCTAGGCTCGCGCGGCGAGATCGAACCAGGAGGAGAAGAAAGAGAGAAGAACGACACGCCAAGATGGCGCAGTTGCTTGGACGAGAGAGAGAGAGAGAGACGCAGACGATCCGTCCCCTGCGAGTCGTTTTCTTTTTAACGAGTGAGAGAAGGAGAGAGAGTGAAAGAGCGAGTCGTGCTTCCTTGCAAAACCTTCCTTTTCCGAATTTTTCTTGCCCATGGCGCGTCGCGCCCGACCGAAACGAATCATATTGATTGTGAGTCGAATCGAATCGAGTTGAGTTGAGTTGAGTTGAGTTGAGTTGAGTTGAGTTGAGTTGAGTTGAGTTGAGCAGAGTCGAAGCGAGTCGTGCTTCCTTGCAGCACTTTCCTTTTCCGATTCTTTTTGCCCATGGCGCGTCGCGCCCGACTGAATCGAATCATTTTAATCGTAAGTCGAATCGAATCGAACCAAATCAAATCAAATCGAATTGAGAGTGAGTTGAGTTGATTAGAGCCAAAGCGCTCGCTGGTGAACGAGGATCCAATCAAGTCGGCCCCAATGAAGACAAGCCGATACCGACCATTTGCCGCTCATCGATCGGCCACAGCTAGCAGCAGCCCGATGGCGGGCCGCATCGGAGATGGCGATTCGAACCAAATATTTCCTCCTGCTTGCTCTTTTCTTGCTCTCTTGCGCGCCAGCATGGCTGGTGGACGCACGCCATCCTCGCCTCGTCGCAGACCTCCGTTGCTCTACGCAAATGCTCCGGTGCAGCCATCTTCGAATCTGATCAATCGAAGACACACCAGCCACATTGCTGCCGCTTCATTGGACGCAGCGGCTCGCTCGATAAAAATGCGGAAGCGGCGATAGCGGCGGCGACGGCGGCGGCGGCGGCGGCGGCGGCAGCGGACGGCAGGAGGTATGTCCGCGGTGGCTGGCTGGCTGGCGCGCGGGAGGACAGGAAGCGCGGTTGGTCAGCTGGGATCAGCACAGCACTTGATGGAAGGGCCGCGAGCTTGACAGAGAAGTACGTAGGAAATGTGAAGAGCCCGAAACAGGCACGCCGCGGCCAGCACGCCGCGGCCGCGTCAGGTGGGAGGATGTAGACAGCCACTTCGCGAGCCTGGCGGTGGAATACAAGGCGCCCGTGTGCTGCGTCGTCAATAAAAATAAAGTGGTCCCTGTTTACTCCGCTCTTTGATGGTTACGTCAAGAACAACGCTTAGTCGCTCTTGAGATCATCTTCACGCCTTGGGTTCAATCCAACATCGCCCCGACTCCAGCACATTTAGCTCGTCAATCATGCTTGCACAACGAGCGGCCGACAGGACCTGGCCATCCTATCCCACTACTCACAGCAACCAACATGCATGCGCAATGGATAGATAGACGGCACAGCGAAGCAAACCTCAATCACGCTCGGGAGAACTTTGAGGGCATGCAGCAAGAACACCGTGCTCCGTGCAGCCTTACGTGATCGACGTGCAACATCGTGTCCACCATGCAGCTTGCAGTGCGAGTTGCCTGGTTTGAGGTTTGCATGTTGGTGCGCGATGATCCGAGATGCAGTGCAGGCGAGCTTGCTGCAATATGTGCAAGAGTTGATGCGAATACTTGGCTTCAAGTACTCGTGGAAATGAGCCGAGCAGGATGGCGAATGAAACTGAGAGAACACGGGCGCAGCAAGCGCTTTTGTTTGCGCATTCGATTGACTTGTATGTGCAAGCAAAGAGAAGAGAAAATTTGTATCCCCAATGTTGACGCAGAGAGGCACGCAAATTGGTACACAAAGTAGTTTAAGCACATGCGGCCAAAATCTAGCATGTTGCAGAGCCACTTTTTGCTAGAACATTCGGTTTACCGAGCGCAAGGTGCTCACAGTCACGATTAACAACATCTGCTCATGCATACTTAAAGCTTGCTGGCATCTGCTACACTGGCCGATTGAGCAGCCTGGTCTTTCAATGACGGCCAATGATTCACCTTGGTCAATTATGCGTTGCGCACGCAACGAGAGGCACTCTTCGACTTCGAGGTGGAGTGCCTCAAGCAGCCACACAACGCAAGAGCGCACAAGACAAGTGTGACAGCAGCTCGACCTGGAGCACTCTATTCGCGCACAATTTACAAGGCGGCGTGAACGACGCAAACTGGCATTGTGCTGGTCTATCTGCAGTTGAACAGATGCATAACGCGAGAAAACGTTTGCGAGGCCAGCTTGATGAGAAAGATAATTGTGAAGAGCTCATTGCCAAACCTTTACATTATGATTAGTGAATCAGAGCAAAGAGCCAGATTTCCAATTCGCACACATCGATCAAACCCTTTTATGGCAATGGCTCTTACCTGACTGACGTGGGCTTGATGCGAAGAAAATTCTCAAAAAGCTCGATGTCAAACCTTGAGACTACGATTCAGCGAACCAAAACAAAGGCAGACCTCCAACTTCCGTACATTGATCGGCTCATGTAAGCTTGCACGCACTCGTACTTGATCTGCAACTTTTGCAGCGCTGGCGCGCAATTCGATGGACAGAGTGCATTGTCGATTCGCATAAAGGGCTCAAGCAAAACGCAATCTTTGCAAACGAGACTTGGAAGTTAGTGAGCACGCAACCACGGCGTCCGAGACCTCCTCCTGATGAGGCTTTGCTACGGGAGCGAAGCGATGCAAAATTACGAGTTTCAATCGATTCTATGATGTGACTCATGTGCTGCGTCTACAGAATAGGACCAGCGGAAGTACGAACAATGAGTCGAGTCGAGCTTTGGCTATGCTTCAAACGAGAAAAAATCATCGAGGCGTCAGAAAGCGACCCAGGAAAAGACAGGATTACGCGCGCGCGTCAAAAAAAGAGAGAAGGAGAGAGACTGGACTTGCGATGATAATCTACACCTGCTTCATATTCACGGAGAAATCGGGGGGGGGGGGGGGCAATCAATCGATCTTAAAAAACATCTCGTTACTTTTGAACGGACCAATGCCTATCAGCCTGCAATAAGGCTACTCCTATTAGCTTGTCAACCTCTGTCTAGTCTGTGGCTTATATATTTTCTGACAAAGCCTGCCTTTTTTTTTTTTCTCGATCACTTGAGATAGTCAGCCTCCCTATGCTCAGGAACCACGTGCAAGACCGCCTCGAGCCATAAGCTTCGACAAAATGATGCCTGAGATGGACACTCGGCAAGCAACTATCCGGAAAGCAACTGGGCTCTTCTTTACAGGTCCCACGCGTCATCCATAATCGTTTTTGTAAATGGTATCCTTGCAGTGAGCACGCGGAACACAAAGCACGCCAGATCGCTTTTATTCATCGACCCTGTGGACCACTCTTTGCATCGTTCCGCTTCTGAACGTGTAATGTATGTTATGGTGAAATAGAGTGAAGATGATCGCCACTCCCCAAAATTAAAAAAAAAAAAAAAAGCGTGTCGCGACACGGACGAGTTGCAATGCCCATGAATAGCAGTACCGCAAGGCTTATTGTGGTCAATACGCACCACAACTCCTCCTAGATTTCGTCTGCAAGCCTCACAAAGCGTGACGACATTCTCCCCCAGGTTCCTTACACAACACATGCCGAAACGACGAAACCATGGTGCGAGGCGCGACTCTTTCTACGACTTTCTGCGATTCTCAACCCACGCTGCTTCGCGATTTTTGCACCTTCAGCTCCTAGGTCAGACTTTTGACAAGCGCTGCCGTGCTGCGGCGCGCCCAGGGCCGGCGCACCGCACCGCCGCGCCGGGCGCGCGCGCCCCCGCTTTTTCTGGCCGCGCGGAGTTGTGCCGGGCGTCGCGGCGAGGCGAGGCGGCATCGCGGCGCATCTTCGAGCATGGCGGCGTCCATGCGAGCGCGCGCGCGATGATGATGATCATGGATGGCATGCATGCGGCGCCATGGCGCGCGCGCATCGGGCGCATGCCATGCCTCGTGCCATGCTCGCGTGCCATGCTCGCGTGCCATGTCTCTGCGCGCGCGCCGGCGCGGCGCGCATGGCGGCGGCGCGGGGCGCGGCTGCCGCGGAAAATCGATCGATGGACGACTCCCCGCGCCACGTCAATCATCCACCCGCGAGCGCGATCATCGCCGCGCGCATCGGGTGCCGCCGCCGCAGCATGCGCGCATCGGGTGCCACGCTGGGCAGGCCGTGCCCGCGCGGCGCCCGCGCCCGAGAAGGCGGGCTCAGAGGGTTCTACCGGGGCAAGGCTCTTCCCTGCACGAAGGAAGGCAAAGTTATCTGCATCCATCTGCACCAAGCGTGCGGCAGAGGGCGCTCGCATTCAATCTCATCCCCACCAAGCTGCTCCATCCGCGCATGCGATCCTCCTGCTCTGGCGCCGCGTCGCGCCCGCGTCCTCGCGCGTCGCGGCGGCGCGGGGCGGGCCTCTCGCCGCTGGCGAAGGCGGTCTCTGGACTCGGTTCTGCGCTCTCTCCCCTCGCTGGCCTTCGCCTTATCGTCGTCGTTGTGCTCGAGCTGCCTTCGTTCGTTCATTCGTTCATTCGTCCGTTCGCCTTCGCCAGAGACGCGCGGGGACTCGGCCCCGACGCCGCGCCTGCCCCCCCGCGCGAGACTCGCGCCGCGCCCCTCGGCGCCCGCAGCCGCAGAGAGCGCTGCACGTCTGGCGCCGCTCCAGAGGTGCATTCCGTGCGCGAAGGCCGCGCGGCGCTTTGGCTTCGGCCTCGCACGGGTTGCTTCGCGCTGCCGCCCTCCTATAAGCGCGCGAGAATTTGCTGTGTGCCCGCAGATAAGTCGCAGCCCGCCGCGCAGCTGTAGGGCAACGCGCCTAGGGCGCTTCGTCTCCGCAGCTTCGGCCTGCGGACCGAGACTCCACGGTGAGCTGTGGAATGCACGACGCTTTGTACGGTTGCCCGCCGTCGCGGCCGCTCTGATCGTCAGCCTTTTGCGTGCTACGCCAGACCAGGCCCCACCGCACTCAAGGATCGGCCGAGCTCGCCCTCGCAGGTCGAGCGGGCGCGGGCATGGAACCTCTTTCTCATCTTCTTCTTTGTCGCTTTTAACATTCTCTCGAGTACCTTTCAATAGTAAACAAGGCTGCCAGCTTCCTTGATCGCTGGGCTTATCAAGGTCGCTCGTGTTTAGAGTTCCTAACGAGAGGAACCACCTTTGTCGTGGGGCGAGGGCTTTCGTACACTCGACAATTCATCGCCCTCCTCCTATCCTTCACGTCTCGTCGATACTTCAGCTTCTGTTCTCGTTTTCGAACTAGGCTGCAGCCATCTATGTGCTCATCTGTCGATTGATAATCAAGAAGAGCAGTCGAATCGCTTGGAGCTTTCCTTTTGATGATATTAACTTTGAATTTAAAGCAAGAAACAGCCCACCTTGTTTGTCCAAATAGTTCGTATTCAAAGACCTTTATTCCTGCTCAATATGCTCGTACAATGGCTCGAGATTCCACAGACAGCAAGACGTCTTGTTAAGGCAAATGCATGACTCGAGATCAAATCAATGCAAGAAAAACACGCGCCTTGCTCGCTGAAATCGCTCGTGCATAAATTCATTAAAGAGCAACAGTCCTACGTGCTTTCCTCTAACAAACCGCTTTCTCCGTCCTCGATGATTCGAACTTACACAGTCAGCAAAACATCTTGCCAAGGCGATCGCATGACTCACGCTGCCGCCTTGCTCAGGTCAGAAACCTGCCTCAAAGCAGGCACCAATTTTTGAGGTGCGGAGGGAGACAGAGAGAGAGGGTAAAGAGGGAGAGCGAGACGGCTGGTAACGAACACGCGCATGGCTTCTGGTTGTCTATTTGCTTCTAGTCTTGGAGTCCTCTCTCTCTCTCCCTCTGTCCCTCCCACCAACCCCACCAGTATTGGTTGGTCTGTTTGTTCAATTTGTCTGTCTACCTCACCCGGGCCAACGAACGTGCGCGCGTAGGGCGGAGAGGGGGGATTCGGGCATCATGCGCTCACTCGGCAGCGATAGAATGATGCGGGGCCGACGGCAGGGGCAACGCGGCGCTTTGCTGCGCTCTGCGGTGCTTGGCCGCCTTCAACAGAGCGCTTAAGGGCTCGAGCAGCAGCCAGGTCCGAATCGCATGCTACTAAGAGGAGTACGGTCCGCTACAGCGCCAAACAGTGCTGCTTTCGGATGTATATACCCTCCACACAGCGAAAAACCTATTGCGGGGCAGTCAGCGGCCATGCTCACCACGCTGCCACTGGTAAAAGCTCTCCCCAGTTCTTCGCTGAAAAAATCAAGAATAACTCGCAAAGCGCCCACAGCACTGACGGGCACCCACCTACCTTACCATAGCTACGTTTCTACAAAACAGCCCTTTGCAGCCCTCAAGATCAACATACCTCCTCTCAGTACCCACGCCTCTCTGCCATTTTTCCCCGCAGCACCCCTTTTTGGCCACCGCTTTTCGCCGTTGCCAGAATTATCTCTCTCCCACGGCTGCGCTCTCCCCTCGTGCTATCTCCCTCTTTCGACGACGAACCACCCTCTCTCTCTCCCTGCCAAGCAGGCAGGCAGGCAGGCAGGCAGGCAGGCAGGCGCCGCGACGCCTTGGCGTGGCCGTCCTCATGCGCGGCAGCCGCGAGCGCCGCGGCCGGCGGCGCCAGCGGCCGCTGGCAGAGACGAGGAGCCCTCGGCGCCGCGAATCGCCGTGAGGCCCGCTCCTGCGGCGGCCTGAGGCGGCCTGCGGCGTCCTGCCCACATCGAGGCTCCGGAGAGGGCGGCGCGGAGAGCAGGGCAAGCCTGCGCGTTCTGCCGAACGAGGCATCCGGCAAGGGCAGCGGCCTGCGAGGCTGGCCGCTCCGCTCGGAGGGCCGTCCTCGCGGGTCCGGCGGCGGTGCGTCCGGCGGCGGTGCGTCCGGCGGCGGTGCGGCCGGCGCGGCGTCCGGACGCCGGCGGCGCTGGCTCGACCTGCGCGTTTCCCTCTCCGCACCACTGCGCTCTTCCCGCGTCTCTGGCTGGCGGGAGATGTCCTGCTGTGACGAGGCGTTCGAGCTTGCGGCGTCTGTGGGTTCGCTGCCTGTGCCTGTCCTTGCGAATCCTCTTCGCGCCGCGCACGCAACGCGCCCGCAGCCTTTGAGAGCTTTGGTTGGCGATGTCTACTGTGGCTCCGCACCTCGAACAAAACCCGCTTCGTGCCGCAACTTTGCCTCTCGACTACCATAGCGGCTCCAATGTCGCGCAAAAAAGGGGGGGGGGGATGAAGGGCGTGTCGGGGCCTAGCGAGCCCCAAAGTCAAAGCTTCGTCTGCCACGGCGCCCGCGCGAGTCTGTAGAGGGCAGCTTGAGCTGCGGGAGAGGGGCGTGGATACCCAGTGGAGGCGACCAGGGCTCGCGGCGCAGGGCCGGCGGGGCGCTGGGGGGCCAGGCCAGCAGCGTCGGCCAGGCCAGCAAGCGCAGCAGACGCCATTCTTTCCCGCGCTCTTCTCCGGCGCCACTTCGCTTCCCTTCCCTTGGCCCCGCTCGACCGCCCGCGCGCCGAGGTCTCCCACGCGCCCGCGCGCGCGCGCCGAGGTCTCGCAGGATCGGAGAGGAGAGAGAGCGCGGCGACCGGCGAGCGAACGAGCGAAAGAGGAGAGACAGAGAGAAAGGCAAGCAGCGTGAAGAAGGGAGGCGATCGCACCCCCTCCTTCCCTCCCTCCCTCCCTCCCTCCCTATCGCGCCCGCGCGCGCGCACAGAGCAAAGGCGGCGGCTCTCTCTGCCGCCTCCTTGTTTGTCTGTTTGCCTGCCTGCCTGCCTGCCTGCCTGCCGGGCCTCCACGCCTGCCCTCCTGCTCGCGCGTCAACGTGCCCTGGTCGGTCGCGGCTCCTCGCCCTCCTATTTCTCCCCTTGTTAGACAGACTGAGACTTTGAGCACCCAAACCCCGTTTAAGACGTGTCGCTATTGCCAGGATTCACACAATGGACGTCAACTCGCAGGACCGTGGCAATCGCCGCGTCTCCTTTGTTCTTGAACAAGGACACTCTGCAGATGCTTCCCGTTCAAATCGTCGGCCTGCAAACGCAAATACCATCATCATCACCGACGAAAGCGGCGACGACGACGAAGATGCTACCGCTACAGACTCAAACACAACCGGGGAGGAAAGCCACCGACATCACAGAACAATGCATAGACGCCGCAGACAACGACAAGTCTCCCAAGCGAGTGCGGAATCTCGGCACATTAATGTTGAATCCATACTCGACCGCCTTCGTAACGACGCCTTACCCTTTGTGCCAAGGCCTCCAGGATCAGACACCAGCTCGAGCGGTCAAGAGTCCCTCGACACGCATGGAAGCTCTGATTCATCAATATCAGCTCACACAGACAGATTCCGAGGAGGGACCGGCTACAGCAGTGGAGGCAGTGGTGGAAGTGATGGAAATCGAGGCGGTCCCTTCGACGATGGCTCCGAAGACAGCTTCGTCCAATGTAGGTATAACGGTGTTCAGTATGTCCGAAGGGACCGCTCTTTCATCGCTGTGATATGGTGTCATGGCCGCTGCGAGGTCCAAGGTCCCTTTGCCACAGAACTCCGCGCTGCGTTGGCCTTTGACACCTGTGCAGAATTTCTCTTTGGAGCCTCCTTTCCCGAACTCAATTTTCCCTCTCCGACTGACCGCGCGCGCATTTTCTGGGCATTGAGTCAAGCCAGCGATGTAGAAATTGCGGCACTGACACCCGAAAAAGTGGACGAGGCGCTTTTGCGTCTCGCACAAGACCAGATCAACGAAACACCATCGCCTTCAAATGCAGATCCAAATACCACAAACATCACAGACTTGACGTCGCAACCAAGACAGCGTTCGAACCCAAACAAATTACGACGCACCAATTCGTCATGAACTCTAGCATGATCGAGCAGAAACCCTGGCGCCCTTTTTGCCTGACGTGAGACTGTGGTGCTTTGCCTTGGTTTGTAAAGAGATCAATGAAATCTCATTTGACTCTGGTTCCCCCACTATCCTAAAAATAAAATCGCATCAAACCTTTTATTGAAAATTCCGTCTTGAGACTCGAGATGAGAGAGAAAAAATCCCTCATTTTAATATCACCTCGCTCAAAGAAATCATAAAGAGACTGCCTACATTCGGCCGCAACGCAATTATCTCGCCGCAACGCAATTATCTCGCCGCAACGCAATTATCTCGCCGCAACGCAATTGCTTCGCCACAACGCAATTATCTCGCCGCAACGCAATTATCTCGCCGCAACGCAATTGTTTCGCCGCAACGCATTTGTTTCGCAGCCTTCACACACACACACAGCCAGGAGAGTCTCTGCTTCATGAGCAGCCAATGTGCTAGCTCTTCAAGCCCAAGCAAGCCATGTAAAGGGAGATCTCAAACGCAAAGGATAGCGCGCCCACGAGCGTGCCAAACCAAATCTCTGGCAAAAAGGAGAGGAAAACGACTGGCAACTTATGCGAATAATTAGAAGAACGTTTCGATCAAAAACTTGACCATCAGGTACAGAATGAACTATGAAGGAGGACGCCATCACCTCCTCTCAGAAAAAAACTCACACACAAGAGGCTACAAAGAATCAAGCGAGATCTCTTGCGATTGCGCCGCAAACCTCTTCTCGAGGTGCATAAGCACGCGCTGCAGAGCAAATCGAGCCCGCGTTGATTCGAGATGATCTAAAAAGGCATCGTGGTACTTCTCGAAAGTCAAATTCGGGTACACCATCTTCCATCCGCCCGGACGCTTGCGCTCGTTCATGTAAGAGATCAGGTACTCCCAATGGCGCGTATCTAATGCCTGGAGCACATCCATGTCGATGCCCTTGATGGCGTCGAGAAGCTCTTTCGCCTCGGAACTGTTCGTCTCCGCAAACATGCCCAGAGTATCTGCAATCATCACTTGCTTCGTCTGACTATAATGATCCTGCTCGTCATCTGACCTGCGGAGGCTCGGCTGCGCGTTAACCTCAAGCACGCGAGTTTTAAGATTCTCGTCGACAATCAAATCAATGCCAAGAATCTGATAACAATTGACGCACTCGGCTTGCTGCTTTGATTGGTAAAAAGACTGCCACGCCTTTTCCCCACTCAGAAGAACGGTAGAAATCGACTTTTGCATGTCAAGAAAAAGGGCATCGGCGTCATGCCCGTCCGCAGTCAATTGATCCCGAAGATTCTGGAATGACCATGTGATGCTTGTCACGTTCTGGTTCGCAAACTGCTTATTCACGTGTGTGTTTGTAAGCACCTGATTCGCCCGTCGTGCCTGCTCGTTGTAGTTCCGCGACGCAAAGCGCACGATTCCGCGCTCGTGCACATATGCACGCATCGGGACCGTCGAAGTCACCAAAACATAGGCGCGCAAGTCCCACTTGCGCTGATTAATCAGGTACGGGCGCGAAAGGTACGTCTGCAAAATGCGAGAGCTCCCATGCACGCGCCGCAAATCTCGCGCGCCATTCAACACAGTCACGCCAATGCCGCCGAAACTCGCAAGCGGCTTGCTGATGAACGACACTTCTTCATGTGCGGTCGCATACGCATGCGCTTCTCGCCACTCACCCGGAAACACCCAACATTCAAAGACATCTTCGGCGAAGCGCGGGTCCCCACGAATGGCTTGTTTCATGGTACGGCAAAAGCTGTCCTTGCTCCACAGCGTCTCACGGAGTCCAGGCACGCGATTCACACGCTGATATCGCTTGACGTGGTTCGGCCAGTTCGCAAAGAGACAATGTTCTTGCGGAGCCATGCAGAGCATGAAAGCGTTCGACACCTGACTCAGAGCGCGGTTTGTGAGGGCCACGCCCCCCTTCATTCGCTCCACGCCCCATCCCGCGCCTTCGAGCGTGGGAAGGTACATTTGCTGGTCACGCGCCAAAGCCTTGGAGTTGCCCCAAACGAGGACTACCTTTTCGCTCGTCGGGAACGCCCAGTACGACATGTTCTCCTCGATGCGCTGCACCCGCGTATCGAGACCACTTTTGGCCCACATTTCCTCGTACCAGGGGCCCGTCAGCAGCGTGAATGTGTGAATGCTGTTGTTTTCTTCTGCTGCAACTTCGTCGATTCCGATTTCGAGGCCGTCTTCATCGTTTTCATTCTCGCTGGGCCGGTCCTCCAACGATAAGTCAATATTCGAGTAATCGTGCATTGGTTGGGTTCCGTCAGCATGAAAGTTGGGCTCACGCGCCTCGCCATCATCACTGTCATCGGCGTTGCTCCGCAAGTTTCCTTCACCGTTCGAACTCCGCCTCCTGTCGATGGCGACGAGCTCGATACGAACGTCGCCGCCCACCCCACGCTGGTTTGACTCGAAGCTCGGGCCGAGGTCGAGTTCTGTGAGCAGGTTCATGTTGTACATGGGCGACTCGTTGCGAGCCATGTACGTCGCGTGGATGGCGAGTTCGTTGCGCAGGAGCTGCTCGCTCCTCGCGAACATGGTCGACAGGTTCCACCCAGCGAGCGTGGCGATGAAGAACGCCACCGCGAGCTTTTCATGGCGCCACAGAAGCATCCTTTCCGTGACTGACTGACTGACTCAATGGCTCGGGCTTGGCGGGCGGCCTAGGCGGTCCGGTCGAGCGAGCGCAGCGCAGCCGCACAGGCAGGCTCCCTGCCTCCCGTGCTCGGCCGCCTTCCGCGCGCTCGCTCGCTCGCTCGCTCGCTCGGCTTATGTGCGTCTTCTTGCCTTCTTTCGCGCGTCTCCTCCTCCGCGATCTCGGCACTCACAGTCACTAGGACGAGAGCGCGTGAGCGCCTCTTTCGGGGGCTCTGCGAGCGGGCGATCGGGTTATGCCTGACGCGCGCGGCAGCGGCCCTTCCTCGCTCTCCCGCGGCCAGCCGAGCCGTACGTACGGTCTGGGAGTCGAGCCAGGCCGGGCTTGCAAGGCAGCGCAAGGTAGAGCAGAGCAGAGCAGAGGACACACGCACAATGGGACCTTGGCGTCCATTTCTCTCTCCTCTTTCTTACTGTAAGTTAGTGACCATCTCGTCCTTTCTTCTTTTCTTTCTCCTTGCTCGCACTTATCACCTCCGAAACAGGAAGACGACAAGAGAAAGAGGAGGAAAAAGAGGAAGAAAGCAGTAAACAGAAACTCGCCATTTTTGAGCGCTCGCTCACTGTGGCACCAGTGCCGGAGCTGAGCTCCCATACCGCGCTTCGAGCTTGCCCTCCCTCCCCCGCGTAGGCCGAGGCCAAGTCTCTGCCTGGACCCCGCACGCATGGACTCAGGACGGCGTCGAGTGTCCGCGGGACGCGAGCCACTCGCGCGGCCTGGCTCCGAACCGACAGCGACACCCCAGAACGTACGAGAGAAAGAGAAGAAGTCCAAGATAGCCTAAAATATATCATGTTTTCACCTGCCGTTCATGCATCCATCCGTCCATTTATCCATCCTTCCTTCCTTCCGCCTATCCATTCAAGCGTCTAAACAGCAACGGCACGAGGAGTCAGCTGCTGTGCTGCGTGATAGTAGCCCTCCCTGGCCGCGCGCCGTCCATTCTAATCACTTCGTGCGTCATCTGTTGATAGGCCGCCTCGAGCCGCCGAGCCCCTTTCTTCACCGGCACCAGCGCAAGTTGATCCCGGCGAGGATCAGCGCAGCAAATACGGAAGGACTGCCAGCGGCAGCGCTGGGTGAGGCCGCCGTTGTGGAGTGCACGTGCGGCGCATGCAAGCCACGTCACGCCCCTCAGAAAGTGCTGTCTGGGCCGTCCTGTTTATCCGCCGCCACACTGCCAGAGCGAGAAAGGCCGTCCACCGTCACAGAGTTGCGCACACGGCGACGAGACGCGCTCGCAAGCGAGTGAAAGCGCGCACCAGCGTCGCCGCCGCTGCCGCACCGCGCCAGCCAGCCAGCCAGCTTGCCACTGCCAGCGAGCTAGCAAAAAAGCACACGTTCGCCGCCACTGCTGCTGCTGCTGCTGCTACTGCTGCTGTGACCAGCACTCGTGCTCGGACTCGCGGTCGCGTCCGTCACCAGCGCGGTCGCGGGGCGCCATCATTCGCTCGTCCGTCCGTTCGATCGATCGATCGATCGTTCGTTCGTTCGTTTGTTCGTTCGTTCGTTTGGTGGTCCTGGCTCCTTGAGGACGGGCACAGCGGGCGTGATTCAGGCGTGAAACAAATGGAGAGACCATCGTAGTACAGTTTCCAAGGATCAAAGGCGTCGGAGCCGGCTTCCAGCTACATCTTGTAGTGGTTGGAGTGACTGGAGAGAGCGCATCCACTCACTCACCCACCTTGAACCCACCGCGAACACACTCGCTCGCTCACTCACTCACTGGCGGCACGGTGGCGCACGCACGCTCCGCACCTCTCGGGAATTGCAGAAAAATGACGCTAACAGTGCAGCCAGGACGGGACAGAAGCTGGCGAGACCCAACGCCCGAGACAAATTTCGCAAGGCCGCCCACGTTGATCTTGAGCGCACGCAGCAACAGCTGATGCTTGCATGATTCGTTTGCCGCGCCGCTGCACAATGGGTGGTGGGGCTTGCGATTAGTGATGTGTCGTGAGCAAGGTCGCGAACCGAGAAAATTGCATCACGCAGGAGCCAGGCTTTGTCCCGGGCTTCGACAGCAAAACTCACAGCCCAAACGCTTCGGTCTCCTTCCGATACTTACTAGAAAGTTGTCCCTCGCAAGAGCAGAAAGTTTTTGGGGCCGCTCAAAGAGATGCTTAATTGTTTGCGTGCTCTTGGAGCATCTTTCTTGCCGCAGCGGACGTGATGCTGCAAGAACGAACGCTTTACACGCGTGCGTTCATTTACAGCAGAGTAATATCAGAGGGACTTTCGTTGTCACTGCACCCAGGGGGCGGAAACATACAGCGAAAGCCTGCTTCCCGCATCCGCATCCGCTGCCACTGCCTCTCATGTCAGTGCAATGATCATCTCAGAGAAAAGCTGAGCCAGTTACGTGCCGCTGCCGACACGATTGGTTGCGCACGCGACTTTTCGCGAACCAACCGCTAAACAGACGCACAAGCACTTCAAGACGTCGCCTGTCTCTCCAGCGCGCGCCCATCGTCGCGCTCGCACAAAGCGAAACGTCCTTGCATGAGGCCAACTACGCATCGTGCGCATGACATCCGTAGTCGAAACTGGTTGCCTTCCTCCCCTCGCGTTGAGAAGCGCACATTACGCCATTTGGCGTTCTTGCATGAGACTGACTTCGCTTCTCGCACATGACATTCGTCGTCGAATCTCAGGCTGGTCGTCTCCGTCGCGATGAGAATTTGCAAAGCGTCATCTGGCGTCCTTGCACGAGACTGACTTCGCATCGCGCACATGACATTAGCAGTCCACTCTGGTCGTCGCCTTTGCGATATTCTTAGAAGCGCACGGTTCGTCAAATCAAGCAAGATGGCGTCTGCTCTGCTCTGCTCTGCTCTTTTCGCTCCCCGTCATTTTGCCGACGATTAAAGCAATCATGGAAGAGGCGGTCTTGAAGCGGCCGGCAAAACTTCTAATTTTCTTCAACACTTAACACGCGGGACATGCGTGACGACGAATCTACCCAAGCCTCCACGCACCCACCCACTCGCCCAAGCGGATCCCCGCGCCAACCACTGATCAAGAAACCGATTTTGAGACTGCAAGACAATGTCGCAGACTAACTGGCTTACACCCTACAGCTTGTTGCTGATTGCTGGTTGCTGGAAAACGACTGCGTTCTGCACAATTGCGATGCGCCATTTCCCGTAAGAAGGTAAACCTTTCGTTGACGATTCGCTGAGATTACCCACTCCAACTTTGTGGTCAAACAGCCTAGAAGCACCCATCAACTCGCGACTGAACCTTCTTCTTTCCAAACAGCAAGATAAATGGATTTATAACAAGCGAGAGGGTAAGCAGAAATTGCGTAATTGTCAGTGGCAGCAACCGCAGAGCTCATCAGAGATCAACGATTTGAGCTTTGATCCAATAGTTGAGCATCAACGAGTTTTCATCATTACGGACGGCATGCCACCATCCATAGGGGTTGAAAAGCACCTCACCTGCGCGTAGGTCGACGGGTACAGACAGACAAAATGCGTATCGAAAGTCGGGATACGCCTCCATTGCTGGCTGCGAACTTTCGTAGGCCCAGGGATTGTCCAAGGCCGACCAAACAACCGGCGCCTTGGCGTTCCGCAAATACATGAGCGGGTCTGCCGAAGGGGGGAAGAGCACCCATGTCTTTGCGCCAAAAACCTGGTACGCAAGATTGCCGCCATTGGTGTGATCCACGTGAATTGGACTCATGCTTCGCGCAGGACCGAGCCATAGGCTGGGTCTTTGCATCTGTGCCACCGAAAGCCAGCTGGGATACTTGAAGTTAAACTTGGCCATGTCCTTTGGCAAAAGATGATTGTTGCCAGCATAAGCCGGGAGAGCTGCCTCGCCAGCCGTTCGCTCCGCTTGTCCCTCGCCGACGTACATTCCAGTGTTGCGAAGATACGTCCTGAGCGTCAATGTAGTGAATCGACGGGTCTTGATGCGCAAATAATTGCTGCGCACCTTGAGCTTGGCATCACCGTTCCTGGCCACAAGCGAGGCCCATGTCCCGTCGTACACGTGCTCACTTTCGAGAAGAGCAATCTTGTTGGGCGTGCTGCGTTCGCGTAGGTACTCGAGCAAGAGCTTCTTCGTCACACGCGACGAAGGAATCTCGCCCAGAACAGGCGTACAAGGAGAGCAGTTCTTTTTTACCGCACAAATGTGGTCTGCCCCGCGCGAAGAAGATGACATCATAATGTACTTGCGCATCATCACATTCCATACCGCATTTTCCAGAAAAATATGGGCAAAGGCAAGCGGGTCCGCATCTCGAGGAGCTGCTAAACTCGGCCCGAAGACGTCAAGAGCGCCCATCAGTACACTTGTTGCTCGCAGGTCAATCACCTTGCCCTCGCTCTCTAGCCGTCGTGCTGCGTCGAGCAGACCCTGACCCTCTGCTGTCCAGACGCTCGAGAAGCCGGCACGTCGAAGCGAGGCTCGCACATGCTGCGCGTCAGGCCCAGCCAGTACGATCGTCGTGTCCGAATGAACATTGGGCGTCCAGCCTTGCACAGCGCGTGCACGCCCCAATTCAATTGCAATGTCGCTTCCAAAGCTCTTTTCGCTCTCCTGAGTGCCAGAATTTACTAGGAGAACGCTGGCGTCGCCGTCGCTGCGAAATCGCTCGAGCATCTCGTCGGCACTGAGCTGAAAAGTCTCATTTTGCGATCCTGCGAGAACGCGAAGCTGCGAGGCCACAATTTCTTCTTTTCCAATGGCTTTATAGCTCGGTGGCTGCAGCTCCGAGGTGGAGACGCTCTTGAGCGCAGACGTGACGAGCTCGTTCGAATCAACATCCGCGTCTAGGGATGCCGCGCGAAAGGCTTGATTTACCCAGAGTACCTCTGCGCTCGATACAGGCAGCCGATTTGCAAGACGTACCATGACGCGACTCGCTGCAACAGCGCTTTGCTTGTTGGCAAATGTTTCATGCCAGCGTACCACCAAGGTGAGTCGTGAAACCTTGATTGATGCGGACCCAATGGCGCCAATCACTTGAGCACGTAAGGATGTCTCGTCCACGGCAGACCGAGGAAACGCAGCCTTGAGTCGCATGAAGCGATTGTCGGCCTTGAAATCATCGCCGTTGTTATCGCCAATATCCATCAGAATTGCCAAGTGACCCGCCTCGAGCATGGCCGTGATCCAGGGCTCCGAACCCTGGACCTGATACATCCAGCACGGGTACGGGCTAAAGCGCGGTTTCGAGGTGCTTGCGTTCCACAGACCGCCTCCGAGGAAATAAACTTCGCCGTCCATGATTTTGTGGCCGCAATGACGCAAAGGCGAACATTGGTGACCGATGATATCTTGAAAGGTCTTCCACGAAGAGAACTCCTCGTCTCCGGAAAGGCCATACTCGGCCAAGACGCGCTCGCGCATGCTCTCCATGCGCTCTTGCAGGCTTGCGATCTTGGCGAATTCATCCAAGTGGTCGAGGTTCACCTCTGCATTCTCGTTCGTCATGGCCATGGCGCGTTCCTCCATCCACATGAGCGTCAACGTCGCGAGCAGCAGGGCTCCCAGGCCAAACACGACCATTGCAGGTCGCCGACATGAGGTCATCGTTTCTTTCCTTTCGAGGGTAAACAGAGCTCGTGCGTAAGACGCAACTGCCACCTCCACCGCCACCGACCGTCGGAGTTAATCGACTGCAGTCTGTGCTGCAGCTGCTCTGCCAGCGTCCGAAGATAGTTCGTTGCGATACAGACACTTGCCGACCAACTCGAAGTTCACGCAATGCCATTCATAGTGCATACCGGACTTCGTTCAACCGCTTTTATTGAGCCTCCTTTGAGGGACAGGTTCCAAGTGTAACGTGTTAGTGGACCGTTGTGCTGTGAAAGGTGGGTCAGTCAGTAGTCTACTACCCCTCTTATCCTCGGGCTGGTTGACAGGCAGCGAGAGACGCCGAGCTTGCCTGGTAAACGAGGGGAAGGGGGAGGGGGAGGGGGCATACGGGTGGGAAGGAGGGCTTCGTACGCTGGCCGCGGCGGCCACTCGAGCGTGGGGTTCTTTCTTAGTCCTGGGTGGAAAACGGTTCAAGCATCCACCACCAGCAGGGACAAAGATGTCGTGGATACAAGAGACAGGAGGAATGCCTTTTTCAATAACCAGGAGTGGGATTAGCGCGGATCTAGTTGTAAGAGCCCTGTCTATGCTCTTGTGATCGAGTTGGACTTCGCATTACATCGACCTCGACCAAGCACGTGGAGCTATTATCTGAAATTACACAGCCGTCGCAGAAGGTCCAAGTTTCATTGACGCTTTCAAGATCTTTAGCCACGTGTATAATTTGCAACAAGAGAGAACTCGTGGGGTCGCTCGACATGAACGTTCCTATCTTTGTGGCCGTAATGCAAATCAACTGTCTCGGTCCTTGGTCCTTTTCGACTATACTCGCAGCGCAATTTGCTGAAGCTAAGTTTTCAGCCGAAAATGGTTCGCGCAGTATACATGTCTGGCTCGCTAACTGGCGGTCGCTGGCTGCTCATTTGAACAATCTTGAAATCTATCTAGTCATCCTTTGTGTTCGTTTTCCAATTCGCCTTCTGAGCAAGCGAACAGTCGCTCCTATCATCAGAATCGAGTAGCAGCAGCAGCAGCAGAAGCAGCGTCCGTGCGGAAGCAGCGTCCGTGCGGAAGCTTTTTTTTCTGTCACACTCGCCGGCAGGCTACGACGGAGCAGTGAGTGTCAAGTTACAAGGGAGCTTGTGTGATTTCGTGCAAGATGACACGTGTCACTCTCTGTCGCATCAACTGCTTCGAATGCATTATTGAAAAGTCGAACGGTAAATGCAGAGCTCGTGACGAGGTCGCTGTCGTTTGACAGCTGAGCAGGGGAGGCTGCTTGCGGAGTCTCACTCTCCCGCGTCGCCCCGCGCCACGTGCGCGCGCGCGCGCGCTGCTTAGTCGCCCATCTTTATTTTTCTCTTTCTTCTCGCCACGGTCAAGGATCGAGGTGACACGGAACCTGTTTTCAGGCAGCGCACGCAGCTGCAGCGTGCAGAGAGACACGGAACGCTGCTGCTACCCGGCCGAGCAGGCAGCAGAGTAATTCGACCGTCATGTTGCCCAGGAGAAAATATGCCTTCTACATATGGTGCTTGATCGCGTGTTTTTCGCTCTTCTACATGAATTGGCTCTGGAGCGCGGCGCTCGAGGCAACACCCAATCTCTTGGCACGACCGGCTTCCGTGCAAGAAAAAGGGATAGAGACAACTCCAGTTCTCGAAGAAGAAGAAGAAGAAGAAGAAGAAGAAGATTTGACGAAAAGCCCTTTTGTCAGCGAAACGTGGCACGTCCGGTTCAAGAATGGCAAGTCGTACAAAGCTCCTTCCAATCCGATCTCTGTAGGTGACGAGACGCATAGCGAGGGTAACCGCGTCAAGCTTTTTCCTTCCGACCAGCGCAGTACGAATCCTTTTCGCATTGTTCACATTCCGAAGACTGGAGGCTCGTCCTTCACCACCGAAGCTAAAAAAATCACGCTTGCAATGAACGGAACACTACAATCAAAAGAGAGCTGTCTTCTTGGTAGGTCCGAGACGTGGCCTTCTTACGACCCAGAGACCAATCATGCCAGCTCTGTTTTCCGCTCTCCAAGAGATCATGTGCTCTCGCAATACTTTATGTGCCTTCACGGCTTCATGGCTCTCTGCAAACACGAGATTGTCAAGCTTCGACGTCCGGGAGCATTGAAAATGGGCGATTTGGAAAACGCATGGAAGAAACTCCGAAACCCCAACTTGCCCGAAACCGACAAAGAAAGCGCGCAAAGGAGATTTGACAGGACGTACAGGTTGGCCGTTCGAGGCATCGACATATGGCTAAACTACTTTCTCGATGACTGGTACCTCGAAAAGGGTTTCTTCGGCTGTTATCACCCGCTTTCCATGCAGGTTCGCGCGCTAACATGCTATGGCTCTTGGAACTGGTTACATGGAATCATGCGCGACGAGTATTTGACACCCGACGTCTCGCAAGCCATCTCCAACATGCGCTCCTTGTGGCACATTGGAATCAAGGAAATGATGCATGAGTCTCTCTGCATGTTGGAGTATCAGTACACGCATGTTTTACCAGCGTATTGCGACTGTGACAGTAATGTGAAGCGAGCACGCATGACAAGAGATGTCCACGGTGTGCCGCCGCATTCGCTCTCCGACCTTTCGGCAGCGCAACTGGCTAAGATCGACAAGCTCGTTGAAGCAGATAATGAATTCTATGAGGCCTCCGTGGAGGAATTCTTGTTACGTCTTCGCGAGGTCGAGGCACGGACGGGCAAGAGAATTCTCTGCAAATCACCAAAGGTACGATGATATGTTTCACTCGTGGCAAGGATTCGACGGTCGCGGACTACCAATGTTGTTTTGAAGATCAACGTTGCTAAGCTGGTAGGCCTAACGTAGTTAGGTATAGGACGTGATTTGTGGCAGGCAATTTGAGCACCTGCAGAAAGCTGGAAAGCAAAATGTATCTTGTGATTTTGCTGGTCTCATTATACATCATTGTTCTTGCAAGTTTTGCCTACATGCGGCTGCGGCGGCAAACTTGAAGTGAGGGCGTGTCTATTGCTCGAGACTTTCGTGGGCAAACAGTGAGAAATTTCATGCTTGTTGATCTTGTTTCGCAAAAAAAAAAAAGACAAAAAAAAAGACGTGGACTCATCTTCATAGTTGCGCTTTTCTCTTGCTCACACCAAGAAGTTTAATGAATAGTAGCAACCAGCAGCCAGAAATGAAGTTGTGTAATCTACATAGCAGAAGTGCCCTCCACGAGGACATTATCACCGCGACGAAAGGAGACCACTCCGTTCTTGCCATTGCAAGTCCAGTCCGGGCTTGAAAATCCATGGGCTAACCTCTCGGGCGAGACACCGATAATGGCCGGCGACTTGCAGGTGCGCACGGTGAGAAGCGATCCGGGACCCCAATACTGCATAAAGTTCGTAAATGGAAGCGAGCTCGGCCAGAAACGGTCCCCGATGAGGCGCCGATAGTTGGCGTCGCCCTTGGTGATGGTGAGAATAGCATCGCCGTACATGGACTGCAGTCCGGCAGGAACCTGCCAAAAGGGGAGAGGCGAGGTGTAAAAGTCGTGCGCAAAGGTCTGCACCCGTCCACCGGCCTCCGCCTCTTGCAGACGCTTGCCTACAGCCTCGAGCTTTTCGTTTTCGGCCATGCGTCGAATGTGCGTTTCCACATCTGGAATCGTGGCGTCGCTGACAAAGACCGGGTGCGCCTTGGCGTGCAAGGTGACGGAGAGTCCCGGCATGAGGCAGAGCAAGAAGTCGACGAGGATGAGGTCGTTGACCAGCTCGGCGCCGCAATTGTCCAAGATAATGATGATGCGAGGCTCTACGCTTGCATCGCTAATCAAGGGCTCGAAAATAGTCGTCCAGCAAGCAGCAATATCGTCTACCACGACCTCGCGATCTTCAGCGTCCGCGTCAGTCATCTTGCCAGAGGAAAACGACAAATCGACCTGATTTCCCCAGAGCGAGCCAAGGACGAGCTCACGGAACCCGGTGCCATCTTTGGCGTGGTCCACTGGCGAGGCCATCGACTGCAGCGCGTGGCGCAAGGCGTCCTCCTTTTGCGCCGCGAAGGGGTCCGGAGCATCCTCGTCCTCGAAAAATTCTAGCCAGGAGAGGACGAGTCGATACACGTAGTTTTCCAAAAAGAACCACTCTACGTCCATGGCGTTCATGCCAGCTCGATTTTCCATGTAGAACCGCCAGTCGGGCCCGCCATCCGAGCCATCGAGCGGCACAATGTGGTGGCGTTGCTGTTCGAGTTCCAGAGCGAGGGCCTCGATCTTGGCCTTGGGCGCCTCCTTGACGGATTCGTGCCGTGCCACGAGGTCGCGCAGGATGCTGGGCAGCCTTGACGTTACGCTCTTTTGCACAAAGTCATGGTTTGTGCGGCCGACGAGCGGCACAGGCAAGGGGGGCACATGCGCTTGGCTTCTCATTTCTGCTCTACGACCTTGGATGCCAAGCTATGTATTTCGCACAGTGCTACTGCGTTTTCCTCCGCGCTACGATGGTTTGCTCTGCGGACCCAGGCAGGCAGGCAGGCAGGCAGGCAGGCAGAAAGGCAGAAAGGCAGAAAGGCAGACAACGCGTTACGTCGAGATTTCCTCACGATCGGCTGCGGCGCGCAACAAGCAAGCAGCACGTTGCTCTTGTTTGCCAAGGCAGCGCGCGAAGCGAGGCCGGTCAAGCGACGTGCTCGCAGTGGCAGCAGCTCTTCGCCGCTTTTCCTCCCTCCTGCCCTCCACTCCCCGCGGAACGGCGACCGGGCTCGTCTCCTCGCAGCGCAGCGCAGCGCAGCGTACCGCACCGCACCGCACGGCGCCTGCCGCCTCGCGCGCGCGCAGTCCACCCGCCCGTCGCCGCCCGCCCTGCGCCGCTGCGAGCGAGGGCCCGAGGTAGCTCTAGATAGATAGCTCTAGATAGATAGCTCGATCGCTCCCTGCCTCCGTTTCCTTCTTTCTCGCCACGCCCTCGTAACGTGCACGATGTCTCCTTCTTACCGTGCACGTTACTGGGTCGTGATGATACCGTGCACGCTATTGAGTTTTCGCAATACCGTGCACGGGACCTCTACGGGCGAAAGAGAGGACGTCGGTTTTGTTATCGTGCACGAAAAGTCGGTGCACCCTGAGTGCGGTCGGGACGATGGATGACATCCGTGTCGCTGCTGCTGCTGCTGCTGCTGTGTTTGCTGCTGCTGCTGCTGCTGCTGTGTCTGCTGTGTGCAGGCGGGGCCACTCGGCGCGGGGGCGCGGAGGGCTCGGAAGGGTCCAGGCAGCAGTGGCGCTCCGCTCCGGCGCGGGCGGGCGCAGGGCGCACGAAAGGGGCGGCAAAGCGTGCTTCTTTTTTCTTAATGTGTCTCTCTCTCTCTTCGCAGTAACCTAGTGGTAAGTAGTAACGAGCAGGGACACCGGAGGTGTCGGAGGGCAAAGTGTAGAATGCGCGGCGCGCAAGTGGAAAATGCGGCGTGGCAAGTAGAGAATGCGCGGCGCAAGTAGAGAGGAAGCGAGCGGCTCGTGTCGCGCGCACCAGCACCGACCGACCAAGCGACCATTGCAAGAGAGCGAGCGCAGTGCGAGACAGCAAACAAGAATCGCGCACCGGCGGCGCGCGTGGCGAGAGGAGACACGGCCCTGTCGCGGGACGTGTCAGCGCAGCGCGCGAGCGAGCGAGCAGGCACGTGAACCGCGCCAGCGAGAGGAAAAGGAGGCAAAATGGTGGCGACCGTCATGAGCGGCGCCGCAAAGCGTGTGGCCTTGGCCGCTCGCTCCAGCGGCCAGGCGCAGCGCGTCGCTCGACTGAGCGCCAGCGCCGGCGCCGCGAGCGGACGTCCTCGCACGCTCTTCGAGAAGATTTGGGACGACCACGTCATCCACACCCAGGAGGACGGCACCTGCCTCATTGGCATCGACCGCATGATGATCCACGAGGTCACCTCGCCCCAGGCCTTTGAGGGCCTGCGTCTCGCCGGACGCAAAATCAGGCACCCGCAGCGTCTGCTGTGCACCCCTGACCACAACGTGCCCACCGGCAAGGAGCGTCTTGACGGCCAGCTCGGTGAGTCACCGGAGTCTCTTCTCCAGGTCGAAACCCTCGACGAGAACGCCAAGCGTTACCAGCTGCCGTACTTTGCCCTGAACGACAAGCGCCAGGGTATCGTGCACGTCGTCGCCCTCGAGCAGGGCTTTACTCTGCCTGGATGCACCATGGTGTGCGGTGACTCGCACACCTCCACGCACGGTGCCTTCGGCTCGCTAGCCTTTGGCATCGGCACGTCCGAGGTCGAGCACGTGCTCGCCACCCAGACGCTCATTCAGAGCAAGGCCAAGAGCATGCGCATCACCGTCAACGGCAGCCTTCCCTTTGGCGTCACCTCGAAGGATCTCATTCTCCACATCATTGGCGTCATTGGCACGGCCGGTGGCAATGGCCACGTCGTCGAGTACGCTGGCGAGGCCGTGCGCGGTCTCTCCATGGAGGGCCGCGCCACCCTGTGCAACATGAGCATTGAGCAGGGTTCCCGCGCTGGTCTTGTTGCCCCGGATGACACCACCTTCCGCTACCTCAAGAACCGCCCCATGGCCCCCACCGGCGAGGTCTGGGACAAGGCTGTCGAGTACTGGCGCACCCTCCCTTCGGACGAGGGCGCCACCTACGACAAGGAAGTCGTCGTCAACGCTGCGGACATTGCCCCTCAGGTCACCTGGGGCACCAACCCGGAGATGGTTGCCCCCATCTTTGGCAAGGTTCCCAACCCGGCCGACGCCGAGACCGAGGACCAGCGGAACGCCATGACGCGCGCGCTCGAGTACATGGGTCTCGAGGCCGGCCAGGACCTTGACGGTGTTCCCGTTGACAAGGTCTTTGTTGGCTCCTGCACGAACGGACGCATTGAGGATCTTCGCGCTGTCGCCGAGGTCGTCAAGGGCAAGAAGGTCGCTGACAACATCAAGCACGCCATGATTGTTCCTGGTTCGGGCCTCGTCAAGCGCATGGCCGTCGATGAGGGTCTCGATGCCGTCTTCCGCGAGGCTGGCTTCGACTTTCGCGAGCCTGGTTGCTCCATGTGCCTCGGCATGAACGCCGATCAGCTCGAGCCCGGTGAGCGCTGTGCTTCCACCAGCAACCGCAACTTTGAGGGTCGCCAGGGTGTTGGTGGCCGCACCCACCTTGTCAGCCCGGCCATGGCTGCTGCCGCCGCCATCACGGGTCGTCTTACCGACGTGCGCAACCTCATGAAGCCCCCTGGCCAGCAGACGCGTGCCTTTTCCAGCGCTCCCGCCGCGCAAAAGCCCCAGGGCGCCGGCATGGAGCCCTTCACCGTGCTCGAGGGTGTCGCTGCCCCGCTGCCGCGTCCCAACATTGATACGGATATTATCATCCCCGCGCGCTTCCTGAAGACCATCAAGCGCTCTGGTCTTGGCAAGCACGCCTTTTCGGCCCTGCGCTACACGGACGGCAACAGCGTCGAGAACCCTGACTTTGTGCTGAACAAGGACGAGTACCGTGGCGCCAAGGTCCTCGTGGCTGGCGACAACTTTGGCTGCGGCTCCTCGCGCGAGCACGCGCCTTGGAGTCTGCTGGACCTTGGTCTCCGCTGCATTATTTCCACCTCCTTTAGCGACATCTTCTTCAACAACTGCTTCAAGAACGGCATTCTCCCCATTGTTCTCCCGCAGTCTGACGTCGATGTTCTCATGGCCGCTGCCAAGAAGGTCGAGAACTTCACCGTCGACCTCGAGGCCCAGACCATCACCTGCGCTGGCGGCGACAAGGTCTCTTTCGACGTCGACCCCTTCCGCAAGCACTGCCTTCTCAACGGCCTCGACGATATTGGTCTTACCCTCCAGAAGGAGGACGCCATCAAGGCTTACGAGGACCGCATCTCTGTTGAGCGCCCATGGATCTAAATTTGCTTTTCATCTTCTTCAATGATAAACATTTATTTCCCGTGTCCCCGTCATTCCATTGATGTGATCTTGTCGTGTCATCTACTTGTTCTCTTTGCTGGACCAACACGGCCTGATGCCCTCCAAAGTCTCAAGTCAAGCTTTAATTATTCGGATGGGGAATGTTCTTTTTAACCCTATAGCAAGCAGGCAGGCAAATGATGTCGGCCAAGACAAGAGAAGCGCGCCTTCACGACGTGCAACCCCGGGCCAGCATCTCTCCTTTCCTGCTAGACCACCTATTCTGCCATAGTTGCCTGCATCATGTTCGCAGTTTCCTTATTGTCAAAGTCTCTTTAGCCAGATGACTGACTTCGAGCTAACGCAGCTCAACGGTCGAGTGACGTGAGCAAGAGCAAAACTACAGCGAACAGGCCTCGCGAGCAGCAAGGAGCGCCAAGGGGCGAGGCAGAAAAAAGGCAGAGAACGGCGCCACGAGAGGGCGTCTCTGCGCGCGCGCACACATATATACACAGACACAGACTTGCGCAGAGCCGCGCGATGGAGGAGTCAGGAGGCACGCGGGTCATCCGCATTTTGCAGCCCACGTACGAGACCGAGCCCGTGCTGGACGGGAGGTTTACCAAGAACTCGGTCGAAGAACTATGCACGCCCGTGGTGCACGAGTACCTTGAGGGCAAGCGTTGGAGCGAGGAGAAGGAAATTAATTCGGACATGTCACAGACCGTGACGAACCTTGTCATGGAGAAAATCAGGGAGCTTAATCTCTCGAGGTACAAGGTTGTGGTGCAGACGAACCTCGGCGAAAATCGCGACCAAACCGTGCGCGTAGTCTCGCACTGTCTATGGGAATCGAGCCTCGATAGCACGGCAGAGATCAAGTTTCAGTCGGTACGTTGTATGACATGGTTAAATGTGTGCTAATGGGGAGGAGGAAAGAGAAAGGGGAAGGGGAAATTTGTGCTAGCAGGCCGGCAGGCAGGCAGGCAGGCAGGCTGGCTGGCTGGCCAGTTGGCTGGACGAACGGATGAACGGACAAAGGAGCGAGCGAGCGAACGAGCGACTGACCCACGGTCCGTGACCCTTTCAACTTTTGTTTTTGCCTTTGACGCTTTGACATTTTTTGCGCTTGGGTGCTCTGGTTCTTTCTTCATCTTCTTTGGTGCTGCTCTTGTTGTGATCATTGTCGTCCGATTGGGAAACGTAGGATTCATTGTGGTGCTGCATCGTGATCATTGGCATGTACGTGCACTAATGTGCCAGCAAACCCTGCTGGTCACAGCGCAGTTAGGTTCCAGAGG
This sequence comes from Schizochytrium sp. CCTCC M209059, assembly GCA_000818945.1. Lineage (NCBI taxonomy): Eukaryota > Bigyra > Thraustochytrida > Thraustochytriidae > Schizochytrium > Schizochytrium sp. CCTCC M209059. The sequence continues at coordinate 89,660 of KN805436.1, forward strand.
AGCTGTCAGCGAACCGAAAAGCATGGGTCGTCCCGGCGGCACATCTCGTGAAAAGCAACTAAAGCAAAGAGAAGAGAAGAAATGAGAAGACCCCCTCGCGGGATGACATTTTGTGGCAGCATCCTCCGAACCAACTATGGGGCAGTCTGCGCGACCTCCTTCAAATGCTCCATGATCGCTTCGTGGAGCTTGACAATGCGCTCACTAAGCAAAGTAACCCTTTTCGTGAGTCCCTTTCGTTTTTCGCGAGCTTCTTGCTGTCCCGAGCTGAGCTCTCCTACTTGGACAGCGTCGATGCCGCGCATTTGCAGGGCGTCCACCTTTCCATTAAGGAGAGCAAGCTCGTCCTTGATCTTGTGAATTTCTGCGATTTCTGGTCCCGCGCTCGCCTTGATGACAAGGTTCTTGAATGACTCCTCGTAGCTGGAGAGTTCCGCTTCGAGGGCCTCCAGCTTGACCACCGCCGCCTCGCTGCGCGCGCTCACCTGCCTGCGCAGCTGCGTGCCCTCTTTCGCGGTGCTCATGCTTTCTTCGTCTCCCTTTCTCTTTCCTCTCTCTCTCTTCTCGGACGGCAAGGTCTGAGCTGCGCCTGGCACCGCTGCGACGTTGCGCGCGCGAGCTCTTGCTTGCTGCTCTGTTTAGGCTGGCGACGTGCGAGGCACGCGGAGCAGAGCTCGAGATTCGCTGGCGGCGCGGACGCTCGATCGCGGCACCTCTACGACTCGAAGTTGTGATTTTGGCTCCGTCACCTTTTCTTCCTTTTGATTTATTTTCTTGACGAAGTTGAATTTTTGGTTTTACCCTCTGTCTACACGGCGTGGCGTGGCGTGGCGTGGCGTGGCGTGGTGTGGCGTGGCGTGGCGTGGCGTGGTGAGGCGAGCAGCGCTTGCTTGGCTTCACACGCAAACTCAGTATTAAAAAGTGGAGCTTGATTTATACTTGTCAACATTGATCGCAACAGACCTTGCCTTGGACAGACAACTTGAGAAGGGGTCCGCGCCGCGCTGCAGGTTCTCTTTTTCATTTTCAAGTTCTCTCCTCGCCCCCTTCAAAACTTTGCAATCAATGCAAGACGTCGAGGCAAACGGCGACGACATCTTGTCTTCCTCCTCGCAGCCCAACCACCCCGGCTAAGCAAACGACCTCCGCATCACCAAAAAAATCCCTCATTCTCCCCATCATCATCATCAACATACATCACACACACGGTCTCGTGCCCAACTTGAACTTCAACCCATGTTAATCTCCCGCCCTAACGTGAGCGTCGCGCCGCGACCGCGCGCAAAGCGGCCCAACCTCGCTCATCCGGGAACGCGGGGAACAGCGCGGGGAAGGCGAAAGAAGCTCGTTTCGATCCTCGAGCCCGAGCGCCAGACCCGCGACCGCTGCCGCCCGCGCTGGAGAGACGCCCGAGCCCGAGCGCGAGACGCACCGACAGGCAGGCCCAGCGCCGGCCTGAGCAGCTCCGACGCGCGTCAGGTCCTCCCCCCACCCGTCGCGAAGGCGAGCTAGGATCTGCTTCGTGCCCGCGGCTACAACGGCGGCAACGACGAGGACCTGAGCGAGGCAAGCAAGCCGAGCGAGGTAGACGTGGCGGAGAGGGAAAGTAAAAGAAGAAGAAGAAGAAGAAGAAGAAGAGAGAGAGATACACCATGGGCGACGGTGCGTATTCGTTTAGTCTGACGACTTTCAGCCCGACGGGCAAGCTGCTGCAGATCGAGCATGCGCTCAACGCTGTGAACAAGCGCGGCAAGACCTCGCTGGGAATCTGCGCCACCAACGGCGTGGTGCTGGCGACCTCCAAGAAGGTTGCTAGTCTTGTTGATCTGACCAACTTTCAAAAGGTCAACAATGTTACAGACAGCATTGGCATGGTGTATGCCGGCATGGGACCGGACTTTCGCCTTTTGCTAAAGCGCGCACGAAAGCAGGCCCAGACCTACTTTAGGCAGTACCAGGACCCGGTCCCAACCGAGCAGCTCACGCGTATGACTGCACAAATCATGCAGGAATTTACGCAGCAGGGTGGTGTCCGCCCTTTTGGCGTGTCGCTCCTCATTGCCGGCTACGACGACGATGGTCCGCAGCTCTACCAGGCTGATCCTTCGGGCGCCTTTTTCGGTTGGAAGGCTACGGCTATTGGACAGGACTTTGTCAATGCCAAGACGTTCTTGGAGAAGCGCTTCAGCGACGACATGGAGCTCGAGGATGCCATTCACACTGCTCTTCTCACCATGCGCGAGGGCTTTGAGGGCGAAATGACCGAGCATAACATTGAAATCGGTATCATTGACGAGTCCCGCAAGTTCCGTGTCCTCACTCCTGCGGAGGTTCGCGACTACCTCGATGAGACCGAGTAGGCCTGGTCGTCGTTTTCTCTTCCTGTTCACCGAATGCAAAAATACAATTACTACAACAACAACTACAAACAACTTCATCCATTGCCCTTTTTTCCCTGTTTGTATTGCGTGTGTGCGTGTTGGTGCGTGTGCGTAGATAGCAACAAGGAGCTTCGGTGTACCCGCGTTTGTCTTGGGGTCCAAACAAATGAAAGAGAAGAAGCCTTGTCTTACTAACTCCGGGTCTGAGTTGTTATGATCAGAAGCATGAAAAGACGAAAGGTCTCGTACTCACATCAATCCACGATATTCTGTCCGAAATGCTCATTCTTAATCCATCCTTTGGCTCTCATTTGCCAAGACCAAAAAAAATCCTTGGCCGTGCGTCAATCGGGAGCTCATGAACTTTGGATAAGAGGCAAAGTAGACGAGCGCCGTGTTGAGTTCTTGAAAGATTACGTGATTTATCAACCTCTTAAGCTCGGCAAACTCAAACATCATTGAAGTCACCATGCCCAGAGTCGAATGCTCATTTCAGTAAATGCTCTGACTGATCCAGAGCTCTTGAACGGAAAAAAAAAAAAAAAAAAAAGACAAACCCATCGAAAGAGAACTCAATTCAGCCTCCCAAGCTTGTCAAAAAACCTTCAAGCTTGTCAAAAACCTTCAAGCATGAACGACGAGGTAGACGAGCGTGTTGAGTTGTTAAAAGAGTACGTGATTTATCAACTTCCCAAGCTCGGCACACTCAACATCATTGAAGTCACCATGCCCAGAGTCGAATGTTCGTTTCAGTAAATGCTCTGACTGATCCAGAGCTCTTGAACGAACAAAAACGAAAATGGACAAGACAAACCCATAATGTGGACGTAAGAGGACTCACTTCAGCCTCGCAAGCATGTGAAAAACCACCAAGCATCCGTGTTCCCTAGCGTCAGTCTCTGGCTCATGTCCGAACGAGTGAAAAACCCCATCTCTCCCAATCACTCCAAAAGATCCGCTACAATCTGCTCCTACGACCTGGAGCTGCGCCCGCCCCCGGCTAGGCTACCCCCGCCCTCACCCTTATACCTTCTCCCTCTAGGCCTACTCATAAACACGCACATTGTGATCTTCTTCTACCCCAAAAGCGTGCCCACTTCGTACATCCGGGACGCGTACGCGGAGATGGCGCGCGCCCGCTTTGGCCCCTCCCGCCGCGCCGTGCCGCCCCAAGCGAAACACAGCGCGCGCCCACCCGCGTGGACACGCGCTCGCTCGCTCGCTTTCTTGGTCGCCTGCTTGTAGGGCCTGCTTGCCCTGCGTGGGTCCGGGCGCCCCCACTGGAGCCGTCGCGGTCACCTCGGCTCGTCCCACCTCGTCTCGTCGCAGCTCCTCCCGACTCCACCCGCGCCGCCTCGCCTCGCCTCGCCCGGCGCGCGCCGAGACGAGCCGGGCGCAGGGAGTGCGAGGCGAGGAAGCAGCTCGAGGCGGCGGGAGGTGCACGCGGGCGCGGGCAGCGGCGGACTCTCTCCTCGAGGCAGGGCGAATCAGGGCGGCACGTGCCTGCATGTCGCACGTGCCGCGCCCGCGCCCGCGCCCGCGCCTGCGCAGCCGCGAAGCCGCGAAGCCGCGAAGCCGCGAAGCCGCGCGGCTGCGGCTGGCTGGACGGACGGCTGCAGACGGGCGAGGGCTCGACGTGGAGCGAGCCGGCGGCGGCGGTGGGAGGGCGCGTGCGAGCCGTGTGCGCGCGTGCAGACCCTGGTCGTCCTCACGCTGCTGCTGCTGCTCTACGTACACAACTACTCCTGCACACTCATGCTGCTACACACTCTGGCGGCGAGCGAGTTGCCTATGTGTCGATGTCTCCACGCGCCGTAAAAGCTGCGCGGCCGCGCCGGTCAGTCAGACCGCCTCGCCGCGCCTCGCCTCGCCCCGCCTCGCGCAGGACGCCCTTCTCGCCCAGGTTCTCCAGAGGCCGCGCGTGTCGTGCGCGCAGAGACGGCCTGGCCTGCCTTGCGGCCGGCGAGCGATACCGTCACACGCGCCGTCTTCTTCCTCGGCGTGGGCACTCGCACGCTCGCCCACCCGCCTGCCCGCCCGCTCCACGACGCAGACTCTTAGCAGGCAAAGCGGCTTTCCTGCCTCGTCTCCGCCGCGCCGAGTCGAGCCGAGTCGAGCGGAGCGGGGCCGAGCGGAGTCGCGTCGCGTCGCGCCGCGTCGCGCGCCTTTGCGGAGGAGGGCAGGATGGACGCCATCGTGACCCTGAGCAAGGGCGAGGTTGTGCAGATGGAGGGGTGGCTGCTCAAGCGGCGCGCGGGCGTCGAGGACGAGCTCGACGGCGAGGGCGAGGGCGAGCCGTCGCTGGAGTCCATGCCGGCCGCCATCACGCCCAGCGGAAGTAGGCTCGAAGCGCTGCTCCTCCGCAGACAGGAACGCAAGCGCTACTTTGTCCTCACCACGCAGCCCGCCAATAAAAAGACGGGTACCGCCCCCCGCGCCATCCTCTTTTACCTAGCGCGAGAAGCCGTCTACGAGCGCGAAAAGGACACCATGCGCGCATCGCAGAGCGATCTTCTCGCCATGGCCAGAGCCGCGTGGCAGGATGAATTGAATCATCAGCTCATGCGCGGGCGCATCGTGCTCACGGACACCACCGAAATCTCCCTGCTCCCCAACAACGAGATCCGCATCGTCGTGCCCGGAAAATCATTCTTCATGCGCCCCATCGAAAAGGGCACATCAGCCGAGTCAAAGCTCTCCGCCGGACAATGGTACCAGGCCATGCAACGCGCCATCAAGGATCTCTGGAAATGGGAGAATCGTCAGCACTCGACTTCCCCTTTCAAAAGTCTGCGCCAATCCACCAGCAAGCCCGACATAGGCAAATGCCCAGAAACCCTCGAAGGCGTGCTCGAGTCACCCACGCACCGCCGCCACTTTGCCCAGTTCTGCGAGTTTCGTCATGGTGCCGAGAACCTCCTCTTTTACGAAAAGGTCGAAGAATTCGAGGCCAAGGTCGACGCGGTCATGGTCGCCAAGGCACGTAACTCGGGCGTGCTTTCCCGCACGAGCAGCCCCGGCGGAGCCATCGGCGGTCTCAAGCTCGCGGAACGTCTGCGCCGCTTGAGCCAAAACCGTGGCCTTCCCCCGCCCAAATTCAGCGAGGTGGCCATGCCCAAGGACATCAAGCTGCTCGCGCACGAAATCCTTGATACCTTTGTCGCCGAAAACACGCCGCAGCAAGTCAATCTCAGCAACGGCGCCCGCACGGAAATCGTCAACGCCTTCAGGACCAAGGGCGACGCTGCAGTCACCCCGGACGTCTTTGCCAGGGCCAAGCACGAGATCTTTCTGCTCATGGAAACCAACTACTTTCTCCGCTTCTATCGCGAGGAAATGCGCAAAACGGGGTGTTTTTCCTCTCTTTTTGGCAAGCATGGACTCGCTGGTTACGAGGCCGTTGTGGGTCACTTTGGTCTCGTCAAGACGGATATGCAACGTCTTCTTGCAGCCTATGAGCTGCGCGCCACCCAGGTTGATGCTCAAGAGAGCGCTCTCAAGGCCGCGCTGCGTATCTCTCACGATGTTGCCGTGCCCTCGCAGACGACCACGCGCAAGGCGCTGCTTACGCTCTACCGCTCGGACGGTGTCCGTCTCCAGGCTCTCGATGAGTTCCGCCGCCAGCTCGACGAGTCCGTCATTTTTCGCCTTCGATGGCTGCAGAAAACCGTCGATATTCAGCTTGAGACCCTCATTAGCGGTGATCAGCTCGTTATGCGCAAGCTCGAGCACGCCCGTGAAGCGCTTGATCACATGCATCATCGTGAGCAGGATCTTCGTGTCGTCGCGCAGTACCGCAACATGGACGACCCTGACCACCCCGAGGTGGAACCGATTCTCAAGCAGCACAACGTCACTCTTGCCGAGGTCGACGAGGAAATCACAAATGCGCATCATCGCATTCCTATGCTCGAGATGGCGGTCACGCGCACCGTTCAAGAGCTCGACGATCGCATTATCGAATCGCTCGACAAGCTCGAAGCTCTGGAAATCCATCGCCTCGAGGAACAGCAGCGAGCCATCAAGCACGCCATTAGCGCTGAGCGCCATGCCTATGATGTTCTTCGCGCCCACCACGAAAATGGAAAAATTTCTCTTCAAGGCATCAACACCCCACTGGATATGGCAAATTTTGTCAAAGCATTTGCGACGAGCTTGGACGTCGATGACGCGGGTTCGGTTGCTACCGGAGGACCATGATCGCTCCTTGTTGTTTGTCTCTTTCTCTCTTTCTCGCTCTCTCTCTCTCAATTTTGAACATTTATATCTCTCGGCCCGCTCGCGTCTCTTTTGCCATTTTTCCCTTTCGCGTTGCCGTCGACGAATCAAGGCATTTGGTCGACAGGCGCGAAAACCTCAAACTCTAATCTTAGAATTGAATAGAACAAAATATTCTTTCTTTTCGCAACATCTCTCGGGGCCCTCCTTGTTTTGGCGCGGCAGATCATAAGCTTGTGTCGATCATCAAAGTCCGACCTGAGCCCTTTCCGACGCCTTCGCCCTTGTGCATCCAAGATTGTCCCCACTTGTGCAAAGATCCTACCAAATCGAAGCATCCATGTCTTCAACGTCGCGAGAACGAAGCTTCTGCTCACGCTCGCACCATTGTCTAGGCCTGCCTCCACGCTTGGCTAATCTCCTCGTACGTACCACCTTTTGTGCATGGCGTGAAGCAGGTCCCCCACGGCAACGAGCGGCGGGGGCTCGGTGCTAAGACAAAGACGGAGCGGACTGCGCAGTGGGCGTCGGACCAGCTCAGGCGGTTCGTGCAAGAACCAAGTCTCCTCACACACTAGGCCTAGCTGCAGACCGGCAACGCAGCACGCTGCGCTCGCTCGCTCGCCAACCACACGTCGTCGGACGGCGCGAGGTGCAGAGCGCGCTCAGGGAGTCCAGCGCATCGCAGACGAGGTCGTGGTGCAGACTGAGTGAGTGAGTGAGTGAGTCAAGCACCAAGGACAAGATGGCGGCGCAAGCGGCCATGCCCAAAGGGAGGACAGACTCCCGCGCGTATATGAACGCTGCGTACGACAATCCGCACGGATACTCCATCGCGGACCTCTTCGAGTACACGGTAGACAGGTTCCCAGAGAGACCGGCGCTACACTACGTGGGCTGCGAGCGTTTTCCGGAAAGGACGCTGAGCTTTCGCGAGCTCGATGGGCTCGCGAATCAAGTCGCACGCTGGGCGCGCGAGGTTGAAGGCCTGCAAAAGGGGGACTGCGTAGCGCTGTACATGGAAAACCGCCTCGAGTACATTGTGACCTGGTACGGACTGTGCAAGGCCGGCATCAAGACTGCTTTCATCAACAACACGATCCGTCTGCAATCCCTTGTGCACTCGATCAAAATCTCCAATGCGCGCCTCGTTCTCTTTGGCGTGGAAGTTGCAGACGGCATCGAGCAAGTCTTTCGCACCTTGATTCGTGAACACGGCATTGAAGCTGTGGCTTGGGGAGGCCCCGTCAGCTTTGCTCGGTCAATTGATGCTCCCTTGTCGCAGCGCAGTTCGGAGCGACTTGACCGCGAAGAGGCTCGCGGTGGCGTCAAATTTGGCGATGTCTTTGGCTACGTCTACACGAGTGGAACCACAGGTCTCCCCAAGGCGGTCAATGTTACACACGCCAAGCAGTGGGCCTTTGCATCCGGGTACAGCAAGTACATGACCGAAAACGACATTGTCTACTCTTCGGGCATGCCTTTGTACCACAGCTCGGCAGGAGCGATTGGTACAGGCATGGTCTTTCACTATGGTGCTTGCCAGGTGATTCGTAAGCGCTTTTCGGCCTCTGCATGGCTCGACGATGTCCGTCGCACGGGGGCCACCATGGTGCAGTACATTGGTGAACTGTGTCGCTACGTTCTCAGTCAGCCGCCCACCCCGCAAGATGGTGAAAACCGTCTTAAACTCGCCGCGGGCAATGGCCTCAGCCGTGAGATTTGGGCCGATTTTCAGATGCGCTTCAAGATTGATGCTATTCGGGAGTTCTACGGCGCCACCGAAGGAAATGGTGCCTTCAAGAACGATGTTTTGCTCGCCGACCTTGAACGGGGCGATCATCGTGCTGTAGGCGCAGTCGGCAAGCTCGGCAGTAATCCCCTCATGGCTCGCTTTGTGCGCTACGATGTTGACACGGACGAACTTGTTCGCGACGCCGACGGTCGTCTCGTCGACTGCGAAGTCGGCGAGCCGGGCGAGTTGCTCTTTCCGCAGCGCAAAGACATTCCCTCGAGCCAATTTGTTGGCTACTCGGACCCCGAGGCGTCCAAGAAGAAACTTGTGCAAGACGGCGACGTTTCCTTTGTGCGTTCTGGAGACCTCTTGGTCGTCACAAAGGACGACTATGTTCAGTTCGTAGATCGCGTCGGCGATACGTTTCGCAGCAAGGGTGAAAATGTCAGCACGACCGAAGTGGCTCAGGCTCTCAACCTTTGTCCAGTCGTCCTTGAGGCCAACGTTTATGGCGTCCAGGTCCCGCACACGGAGGGTCGTTTTGGCATGGCTGCTATCGTTTTGCGCGAGGCTTTCGCGGAAAAGGTTACCGAGGCACTTGATCAGCTTGCCGATCATGCTGCTCGCTCGTTGCCCTCGTATGCGCGTCCCATCTTCATTCGCGTGCAGCTCACGACTGCGACGACGCAGACCTTTAAGCACCAAAAGGTTGCGCTGCGTAAGCAAGCTTTTGACCCGAAGGCTGTTTCGGCTACCGGGGACCAGCTCTTTTGGCTTTCTGGCTCGCGTTATGTGCCGTTCACCCAGGCTGATTACGATGCTCTCGCCGGCCAGCGCGTCAAGCTTTAAAAGAAGAATTTATAAGCTAAGCATTTGCCATAGACCCTCGATCAGCATCCTGGTGCGCATGCACAATGCACAACGTTGTTTTTCAACAATTAAAAATCAGCAGAGTAAGACAAGTTCAACTACCTTTGCAATAAGTTGCTCAGGCGGGCGGGCAAGATGTCGGGTTCGTCATCTTGTCCTCTGTCATAGGCCTATAACGTTTTCTTCGGTTCTTTTTAGCAACCATCACGACAAACCGATGCTTTCTTGACAAAGCTGTCTGCTCGCCATCTTCATTCTGGAAGCACCACACGCTGCTCCCTCTTTGCTCGTGGCCCCAGCCAGCAGAAGGGGCCTCGGAATGGCTGAACAGAGCCTTTGTCCAACGACGATCATTGGTGCGATCCACAAGGAGGCGAGGTAGTAGTAACTTGACTTGCCAAGGAAGGAAAGCCAAGGCAAGGCAAGGCTAGGCTAGGCAAAAACCTGTTGAGCTCGCTCGCACCGGGGCTCGCGCGGGCGCGGCGGGGGAGCCATGGCGTCGGGACGCAAGAGCGGGTTCACCTTTGGGGAGGAGCGGCTCGAGTCGCGGCCACGCACAGAGAGCGGCGGCGGCGGCGGCGGCGGCGGCAAGTGGAATAGCATGGCGTCGACGAGCGGCTTCTTGGACGAGCTCGCGCCCGCGACGCCCGCACAGCCGACGGGCTCGCGCTGGGCGAGCGGGACGAGCGCGCCCTTCACGGGAGGCGTGACTCCAATCGTGGGCGACCGCAGCGCCTTCATGGAGGGCGACTACTTTGGTCTGCGCGACGCCAAGGGCCTCAACGAGTCCTCAGACTTCCTTGGTGGCGGCGTTGGCAGCGGCGGCGGCAGCGGCGCGCCCCTCTTTAGTGTGCCCGAGTCCGCCGGCAAGAAGCGGCCGCGGTCGAGCGAGGAGCCCGACGAGGACACCAGCCGCCTCACCTTGGCGCACACGCAGACAACACAGAACCAGCAACAAAACTCGCGAGATGTAGTCAAGCTGCGGAGTCAGCTGTCGACGCTGCGCAGGCAGCTCGAGACCGAACAACTTCGCGCCAAGCAGGAGCACATTCGCGCAGAGCGCGATTTGCGCAAGGAAAAAACGCGCACAGAGCAAGAAGCTCGTCGCGCTCGCGATCTCGACGAGGAAATTGCTCGATTGCGGCGCGAGAAGCAACGTTTGGAAATGGAGGCTGTGCGTACCCGCCAAAGCAACGACGCTGCCATGGACCGGGCCCGACGCCAAGTACGCGATCTGGAGCACGCCAAGCACGCGGAAATGCAGACTCTCGAAGATGAGATCAAGGACCTCACCGAGGAAGTCAGAACGCTGCGTGAAGCGCTCGAGATCAAAACCGAGGAGCGCGAGGAAGCCAAAGACGCCGATGATGACAGCACCGCGGGTGATAGCAGGGAAGCGGCCCTTCGCGCTGCGCGTGCTAGCGCGCAAGAGGTGCAACGTTTGCAGATTGCACTCCAAGGTGCACAGACCTCCTTGAAGGATGCACGTGCTCAAATTGAGGAGCAACGCGTCGAGATTCGCGCGCTTCATGAAGGCTCTGCCGTGAGTGGACGTGTCGGCGAACTCAACAGCGCTTTGCACCGGGCTGAAGAGCGCGAGTCCCGTCTGCGCAACCAGCTGACGGAGATGCAAAAGCGCTTCGAGTCACGCGAGGACGATTCGCTCATGGTTGAGGCGCTCCGTGCCCAGGTTCGCAAGCTCGAGGCGCAGCGCGATGATCTGACCCAAATGGAGGCCGAGTACAATGCCCTCAAGGCAGAGCGGCGCGAGTGGTCTGGTCTCTTTGGTGAGCTGCTCGAGGCCCATGGAGACGTGGCGCCCATTGAGGTCATGGGTGTGGTGCGGGAGCTGCAGGCGGAGCAACGCAAAATTGCTCGTCAGCTAAGCGCGGCACAGATGCAGGCCTCCAAGATGACGGCTGCCCGCGACACTGCTGCAGATTCGGTCTTGGGTCTCGAGCGTGAACTTGCCAAGGCGCAGCGCGACCTGACTGCGGCGACAGAGCGCGCCGAAGCGCTCGAGCGCCAGACCGTCTTTCTGGAGAGCGAACGAAAGTCCCTGCTTCGCGTCATTGATACCGTGAGCGACGAACCCTATGCAACCTTGAGCAAGAAACAGCAGGCTGAGCTGGCCGAGGACCGTGAGGCCCGTCGTGCCGATTTGGAGGGTCTCAAGGCGAACCTTACGGCTGCCCACGAACGAATTCGCGAACTCGAGTCGGCGGCGCGTTCGGATCGTGTGCAAGGCATGTCGCCGGCTGTTGCACGACAGCGCAACAAGCAGCTCGAATCCACCGAGGCTCGTGTAGAGGCGCTGCAAAAGGAGAACAGATCGCTAGAGAAGCGTCTTGACGAGGCACTTGATCGCGTTGCCGAGCTCGAGCACGACGAGGCCGCAGGCGTGATCAATCCTTCAAAGACCAAGGTGCTTCATTTGACCTTTAATCCGGAGCGTCGCGCCTTGGGCGCAAGCAGCGATGCAAGTGCCGGTGCCAAGGACGAGTCTGCGATTGTGGAGGTGCTGCGAAGCGAGATTGCGGATCTCAAGGCGCAGCTAAAGGAAGCGGGAGGCGGCGACGGCGGACGCGGCGTCGGTGATCCGATCAAGCGGCATGAGCGTCTGAAAAAGAAGTTCATGGAATGGACGCGCACCTTCAAGGAGGCTGTTTATTTGCTGACGGGGCTCAAGATTGACATGATGGAGAACGACGCGCAAGCGGGTTCAGGCATCAAGATCCTTCGTGCAAAGTCCATGTTCGCTGAACGGGGTTCGGACGAGCTGCGATTTCGTTGGAACACGGAGTCGGACGCGCTTGAGCTGCTCGAGACGGAATTTGCGCGCCGCATTGACGAGGATGTCTTTGCCTACCTTTCGAATTTCAAGTCTGTGCCAGCCTTTTTGGCGTCGTTGCAGTCAGATCTATTTTCTCGACAGACCGTGCAGACCTAAAGAGCTCATGAAGGCTAGTGCGCTTCTTACTTACTTGTCTTTGAAAGGGGGACATCTATGTCATGCTCGCGAAGAAAAAGTAAAAAGAGGGAAACTCAGAGTGACTATCACGTGTCAAACGCAAAAGCTGGTATCACAGCAAGCTATCAGTATTTTACTTGTTATCAATGGTTTTTTCATTCTGGCGGAGAAGAGAAGGAGGCGGAGGACGAGGAAGCTGACGTGGAAGCGGAGTTTGAGCATAACGAAGATGCCTTTGCCTGTTCTTGCTCCTGCTGGCGGGCAGCGAGCGTGCGCAACATGGCTGCCCAAGCCTCAACATCGAGCTCCGGTGCCATTGCTACGCATTCGCAGAACATGATCATTTGCTGACGCACTGTCGTTGCAACAGTGCCATCCTTGTCATGCGTATTACGAGGGAGAATAGTCATGTGCGTATTGATTGGCATCGTGGAGACAAAGATGAAGCTTGATTCGTCGGCAGGAGCACCGTCGCGGGTGAAGAAGACAACGCCCTCGAGCAAGTCAGCAGCCATCACGTTATCCTCCATTTTGTCTGTGGAAGTTGGCTGAGGCAAATCTGCCTCGGACGGCAATATCGCTGCGCTGAGCATGTGCGACAGCGTTGAAGTGAGCATGACATCAGCTTCAAGTATGGACGGTGAGTTGGTATCACCTGTGTCTTTTGACTCATCTCGAGGGCCGAGCGCGCTAAGGTTAAGCTGTGAAGTGCAGGAAGACATGGAGACGAGGATCTCAAAGACGTTGTCCGCGTACGAAAAGATATGAAGCTCTTCATTTTGTTTCTTGAGAGCCCGTTGCACCCCGCGAAGGCCAGGGGAGGTAAATTCGTTGATACGTAGATTTTGACGACGCTCCTCATCTTCTTGAAGTTGCTGAAAGAGCCGAAACACTGCATTGGTTGTGAAAGCGTCCGTCATCATGCGCTGAGCGCGCGCCAGGACCCTCTTTTGGGAAAGCGGCACGCCATCGACATCGATCCGCATGTTGAGGACCTTGGCGCGTTCAGTGGGTACGCCGAGCGGGAGTGTCTGAGCGTAAAAGCAAGACACGGTCGCCGAGGTCTGGGAAAGAGACGAGATGGGCTGTTGTTTCCAGCTCGGATCGTGAGCGCTCGTGTACAGCATGCCCATGACGCGCGAGAGACTGCTTCGCACACTTGCAAGGTACGTGCGTTGCACAGTCTCGTCTTGATCGGTGTCATGATCGTGCACGACACGAACGATTCGCTCCATGAATGCCTTATGGCGCTTGATTTCGGCACGCAACAAGGCATTTTCCTTTTCAAGACCTGCTCCACCGTCCTTGAAGCGGTGTGCTTGAACTTCGTTTTGGAGCACTGCGATGCGCTCAAGCAGAAATTCATTGTCTTGCTGTAATTCGGACACCCGGAGTGCGAGGGCGTCGCGTTCGGCCTTGCGTTTCTCGCGCACCTTCCGGCTCGAGGCTGCGTTGCGTCTGCGTCGGGCAGAGTATGTGTCTTCCCTCACATTTTTGGCACCGTCGCTGCCGACTCCGTGAGTTTTGGGCTCTGCTGCTGGCGGATAGGATGGACTTGCCAAGGTGGTTGCCATGGATGGCGCACCCTGACTGCCCTCGTGACCACCTCCGTCGCTGCTGCTCCAGCTCCGGTTGAGGTCGAGGTCAAGGTCGAGGTCGAGGTCGACCTCAAGGTCCAAGTCGAGGTCGATGCCGAAGCCGGCGTCAAGATCTACCAGCGCGTCGTCAGGCGCCGCGTCGATCTGGCTTGTGAGCGCCTCCATCGTGCCGAGAGACCGGCCATCTAACGCCTCCGCGCCTGGCTCTGGCGGTGACGGTATCTCATTCATCGTTTTCTCGCGCGCAAAATCACTCTCTGTCTGTCCAAAATCGTGAGATTTGATTTGAGAGAACCTCGATCGAGCCCGAGCATCGAAGTTTTTGTCGTCTTCTCAAGAAAAGGCTATACATACAAGACGAAAGGGGGCGCGACTGACAAGAGCCGATCCTTGTCTTGAATCACATACCTCTTGACAGACATCGATAACTTCTCGTTGAAAGAAGACTCTTATTTTTGTTTTTTCTACATCACAAGACTTTTCGAAGCACTTTGTTTACAACAACGCCACCAAGACCAAGCGAGTCCTTCTGCATGACAGAACCGAGTCCTTCTGCATGGCAGAATCGCCTCAGAGCCACCGATATCGCATTTGTTCTCATCGTGCTGTGCTTTCGAAGAAAAGGAAGGAGATGTATATTCCTGCTTCCAGTCTTGTCGTGTAAATGCTCGACAACCATGGCTCATTCGTCTTTCATACTGTCGTGTATAACACGAACGTGCAAGGTTAGCAAACGAGTATAGAGTGTGGCTGGATCATTCCCATCCGCATCATCACTAGGGGCCTAGGCCTAAAAAAAAGAATCATCATCTTACTTACTTGTATCCAAGCAAGCAATTGAGCAAGCAGGTAACCAAGTATACAAGCAAGCAAGCATCGAACCACGCAACCTATTAACCTAACAACCTAACAACCAAACAAGCAACCAAGCAGCCAAGCGACTAATCAAGAATGTTGGTACGGGCGGGTTGGGCAAATCGTCGATCAACGGGAGCCTATGTTCTGGTGACGCCGCCCAAGCGACTGCATTACTTCAAACTCGTTCACTTCGTGCTACAACTTCGTCGAGACACCATTTAGAAAATGCCGGCTGGGAGGATGGGAACGTCGTCCTCCTTCCCAGAGTCAACGACAGTCATACCCGCGACGCGCATCGATCAATCTAGCCACCCGGCCTAAACCATTTCCCTCAAGTAACCGATTGCCTCACGTAATACCACTCCCTGTTCTTCACGCTGCGAACCGCGTTCTCATCGCCTCCAGTCATGCTGCATGTCCATGCGCGACGCAGCCCATTTACAAGATGTTTTTCTCCGATGGTGGAGGTCGCCCCCATGCGCGCACTTTCCAGCCCGTCTCGCGAAGACCCAAGCGACTGCTCCGCGTCCGGTCTGCGACAGTCCCTCCGACCTTCTTACGCGATCACCATCGACGCACGCGGAGGCAGCGTCCAGCAGGCTGCTGCTTCGCGTCTGCCCCGCCACTACCTCATCCCTCCTCTCCTCTCCTCTCCTCTCATCTCCTCCTGTTTCTACTTCATCTCGCCCGCTCTCTTCGCTGCTGAGGGGAGGGGTGGTGTGACACAACTTCCATCACGGGTGCCGGCGCGCGCACTCCGCCGGCGACCCTTCGCGAGTCGCGTTGCTTCGCGTCGCGGCGCTGCGGCGTGGTCGCTGCCCGCTCGTGCTGGCCCTCACCACGCCGCGGAGACGCGCCAGAGGCCACGCCGCGCCAGGCCTGGCCGGGGTCGCCGACGCTGCCTCGCCGGGCCGCACAGCCCGAGGGAAAAGGTCTTTCTTTGCTTTGCGCGGGAGGCCCCGCAAGTCCCGTACAGAGTGCAGTCACAGCTTTGTTGCAGCTCCCGTAAATGTACTACGTATACATGCGCACACCGGGGGCGGATTTTCTAGGCCAGCTGCGCGCGCGCGAGCTATGTGCCACTGCCTGCCGCGAGCGGAGACTAGACGCTGGTGAAATGCACTGGTCGCTGTCGCCACTCCGTTGCGCTTCTCGATCTCGACGCTCGGGAGGTTTTGCAAGGCACGCGGCCAGCCCAGCCCAGTCCAATCCGTGAGTGGACACCAAAAGTCACCGCGCGGCGACCTCTTGCTCTCTTTGTTCAACGCCAAGCGTTGTTGTGATGTCGGTCTTTTGATCGGCCACCACTCCCAGCTTGTTGCCGCTGCTGCAGCGCCCCGCAAACGGCCTCGACCGACAGTACGATAGCCGGTCGTCCTCGCTGGTCGAAGGCGGCCAGCGCCGTCCCGAATCATCCTGAGCGAGGGTTTGGCGGGTGCAAGCCAAGCAGCAAGCTCTCTGGCAACCAGCCAGCCAGCCAGCCAGCCAGCCAGGTCATAGGGGCGAGTGGCAAAGAAATGCAGCCTGTCGGATGAGCCTGAGGGAGGGAGAGCTTGTGTCTGTCTGCTTGCTCACGAGGCCATACCGCAAGCATTTAGAGAGGGCCTGAAAGTGGAGCGCGCTACGGTGGCGCAAAGACCGACTCGCTCTCACAACAAGACGAAGACTCCTCAAGGATGGGCCAGCTTTTCTTCCAGAAACTGCGTCGAGCTCGACGAGCCGTGCACAAAGTGCCTGGATTGGTCTTGTATTGTCCGCATGCGACAGACACTTTCGGCTGGCCGACTGTTTGGTTGCCACTGATAGCCCGGGTGGCTGACTGACTGGCCTTTGCCCCGCGAACAAGGTGTCTCGACGGTGTGAAAACAGATCGAGACGCACGCGCATACCTTGGCGCACAGTCGCAGGCGCATCGCTGCGCTCGAGGTCTGTCCTGGCTGGCAACCAAATCGGAAACTTCGAGGCACGAGACCCAAACAGCCCCAACGTTGGACTCAAAAGCAGATAGCCGCTAGTGCAGGCAGAAGAATCAGCTCCTCACAATGATGGGGGTAGCGAAGCTGGCCGTCGTGATGCTGATTGCAATGAGTATGGTCGCGCAGCTCGCAGACGCGAGACGCAGCTACCTTGAACGACTTGAGCGATCCATTGATATGAAGGTGCGCAAGGAGCCTGGTGGTAGGTTTTCGGCCGTGACCAAGTTCAAGCTTGTGGATGGCGCACCGGCGTGCACTATCGACCCGAATACAGGCCTTCCGGCAAACGCAGAGCCACAGCGGACCTACTTCAAGACAAATTCCCGCATTCGACGATTGACGAAGGTGTATCTCGTGGAGATTGACTACAATCCGTGTGGGCACCCGCCCCAGACCAAATGGGACATTCCCCATTTTGACATTCACTGGTACCATGACTCGGAGACCACTACTTTCCACCCTAAGGATGACTCGGTCGTGTGCACGCCCCCGGAAGGCTATCCCTTTGACTTTGTTTGCGACGACCCAGAGTGGTTCTCCGTTCCCGAGGGTGTCGAGGCGGGCAATCTGGCTGAGGGCCTCACGATTGACGATCATGGCGTGCAAAACATGGGAACGCACTGGTACGACCATGAACTTCCTGCCTCTGCGGACTGGGACGAGCCTGTCTTTATCCAGGGCACTTATGACGGAAGTCTCATATTTTACGAGCTCATGTTTCCCGCTCGCGTCGTTGAGGAGGAAAACTTTCATTACTTTGCACCTAGCTATCCCGACAAGACCTTTTCATTTCTGCCCGACATGCTCATGACCTGGAGCAAGGATGGCTATGCCTACATGAAGGTTTATGGTTCGATTCCGTAAGATGATAAGATTGTTGCGAACTTTTTGCGTGTCGTTGCTCAAATAGGAGGGTCGGAAACAAATATGCGAAAGGAGGTCTCGATCCATCAGCCAAACTTATTTCTTGCATCGTCGAATGTACAACTGAGCTGCTTCGACTCGGAATGCCTCTTGTAGTACGCACAAAAGCTCCATGTTCCGCACGAAGAAAATGGCTTTGAACAGACCCATTGATCCTCTGGGCACCAAGTCAGTCAGTCTGGGATCGATCCTCTGAGCGTCAGTTCACTCGCCTCACCCGAAGCAAAAGCGGAACCCCTCCAAAGGCTGACTTGGCGCGCGCCCCAAGCTTGGTGCTACTACCGCTGCCGGTGCTGTCACTCGCCACGCGCCACGCGCAGACCGCCAAGCTCTCTTGGCACTCTAGAAACGTTGGCGTACAACTTGAGCGAGCTAGGGAAGTGAGACGAGCGAGCACCCGTCCGTTCATCCCATGGGGGCCATCTCGAGCGTACCGCTCGCAGCCGTCGTCCGCGACGGCTTCGGGATCCAGGTGGCCGCGTGGGCCGTGGCTGCGACGCTCCAGACGGAAAGATTCTACGATGCGACGGGCGCGGCTACGTTCTGGTGGCTGACGATTCGTTCGCTCTTGGCCAGAAAGGACAAGCTCCTCCGGAATTGGGTCAACAGCGGATTGGTCCTGCTCTGGTCAGGCCGTCTGGGCAGCTTTCTTGTGCAGCGTATCCTCAAGGACGGCAAGGACCGTCGCTTTGACAAAGTTCGCACCAAGCCGGCGGCATTCCTGGTGTACTGGGTCATGCAGGGCCTTTGGACCGTGGTCACGGGTCTTCCGGTGTACCTCATCAACGCCAAGCGTTCTGAAGATCCAGAGGGCGCTCGTGAGATCACGGCGCTCGATCTTGTAGGCTGGACGTGCTGGATCCTTGGCTTTGCGCTGCAGGTCACCGCCGACAGCCAAAAGCATGCATTTCGCGCGGATCCGGCCAACAAAGACAGCTTCATTACCACTGGCGTTTGGGCATGGTCGCAGCACCCCAACTACTTTGGCGAGATGGCCATGTGGGTCGGAATTTGGATCTCGAGCGCGTCCCAGATGCAAGGTCTTGAGTACGCTACGGTGCTGTGCCCGCTGTTCAACATTTGCTTGTTACGCTTCGTGAGCGGTGTTCCTCTCTTGCAGCGTCATGCGCGTCAAAAGTGGGGAGACGATCCCGTCTGGCAGCGTTACCATGCTCGCACGCCTCTGCTTTTGCCGAACCCGACGCTTTCTCCAGTCTCCAAGACCGCCTAATTATGTATGACGGCTGAAAGCAATTCCGTGCATTTTCATGTTTCGATCAGATCACAAGTACGTAGTATATCACTCACAACACACACTCCAAGGCTCTTCTCTTTGATTGTTTGCTCATCCTTGCCTCTGTTGCTTGTGCTGCTGCTGCCAATTTATGATCGACCATCGGCACGCATGTGACTGACTGCTAGTTGCCAAAACGCCCATGGATCCACCAATCTCCTACTGGCGGCGTGCCCGTGGAGACGAAATGTTCCGGCTCTTCTTCTTCTTCTTCTTTCCTCCGAGTCATTCACCGCCAAGCCTTGCCTTTCTGACTCCTCCACTCGAGCCTACGTGCGTGCGACCAGCCAGCCAGCTAGCCAGCCAGCCAGCCAGCCAGCCAGCTTGTCGCGCTGTCGGCCTCTCCCTCGCCTCCCTCGCCAACCAGCATCCAACCCCGCCTGCCTGCCTCACCAAGATGAATGACGAGCCTACCTCCCGGCCTTCCTCCTCCTGCTGCTGCTAATGCTGACGCTGACGCTGCTCCCAGTCGCAGTGCACGAGCTGCAGCAGCTGCAGCGGCCAATGTGTCAGCGCTTCTCGCCCTGTTCCACTCTGGCAAGGCTAGTTAGTAGCTGAGCTTGCTTGCCTGCGTGCTTCAAGTTGTTCTGGCTTCAAGGTGCAGAGGCTTGTGCAGCAGAGCGCCCGGCATTTCTATGCAGGCGAGGCGCATTGTCTGCCTGTCTGTCTGCCCGAGTCTGCCTAACTAACTTGTAAGAAAAAGAAAAAGAAGAAGAAGGAGAAGGAGAAGGAGGAGGAGGCGCGACGAGCCCTGGCCGCACATCCGCACGACCTCAGCTGCCAATCCGGCTTCGCGACCGCGAACTCGAGATCGCGAACGCAGGCAAGGAGCAAAGCAAAGCAGGGCAGAGCAAAGCAGAGCCAAAGCACAGAGCAGAGCAGAGCAGAGCAAAGCAGGGGGGCGGTCGCGCCTCGCCGCAGAAATCGAAACAAATCACCAACTAGTGGTGGCTGACCTGACTCTGGCAGACAGACTACGCGAGCAAGGATGGCGAGCGAGACGGCGACGGCCGGCGATGGCGGCGCAGGCAGCGGCAGGTGGGTGGTGTGCAAGTTCGGAGGCACCTCTGTGAGCAGCGCCGAGACCTGGGGCGTGATCGTGAAGCGCGTCAAGGACCTGCGCAAGGATGGCAAGCGCGTGTGCCTGGTGCTCTCGGCTGTGTCGCAGACGACGAACCACCTCGTGGCCCTCGCCGCGGGCCTCGAGGCCGAGGCCGTCGCAGGAGGCACCCTGAGCCCCTCCAAGCAGTTCAAGACCAATGCCATGAAGATGCGCGCCATCGCCTCGAACCCCTCGGTCGCCACCATGGCACAGCAGGCAGAGACCGGCAAGGCGCCTGCAAATATTGTCGAGAACGAACTCACCTGGCTTCGCGAGCGCCACCAAAAGCATTGCGAGGAGCTTGGTGTCGAATTCAGCTGTGTCGAGCCCTACCTCGAGGAGCTCAAGCGTCTTGTCAATGGCATCCGTCTGACCGGCGAGTCCACCTCCTCGCGTCTTCGCGCCCGCATCCTCGGATACGGTGAGCTGATGAGCAGCACGATCGGTGTCGAGTTTGTGCGCCGCGCTATGGAAGAAGAAGGCGAAGCCGAGTACACCGACATTATTGACGCCCGCGACGTCCTGGTGACCACCTCACGCAACAGCAACGGCGGCGATGGTGCTGTCGAGGATCCCTCGAACAAGTTCCTGAACGCAGACGTGACCCCGTTTTGCCTCGACTTGGAGACGACGGGCAGCACCAACGCTGCCCCGGCCGACCTCGAGCGCGAGAGCCGCGGATCGTACGCTTCGAGCGGACTCAACCGACGTGCCCTCCTCTTTGCGGACAAGCGCGTCGTCGTGACGCAAGGCTTTATTGCAAGCACGCCCGAGGGCCAGGCATGCGTGCTGGGCCGTGGTGGCAGCGACACCTCGGGCGCTCTCTTTGCAGCCGCGCTTGCGGCCGAAAAGCTCGAGATTTGGACTGACGTCAACGGCATGTTCTCTTCGGACCCGCGCCAGGTCAAGAACGCGCGCCTGATCGAGGAGCTCACCTACCGCGAGGCCCAAGAGCTGGCAGCCATGGGTGCTAAGGTGCTGCACCCGCGCTGCCTCGGACCTGCATTCTGGGGCAAGATTCCCGTCGAGATTCACAACACCATGAAGCCGTACTCGGAGCACCACACGCGCATTCTGCTCCCGGAACTCATCCCGCATAGCCAGGAAAGCGCCGTGATGGCCATCACCAAACGCTCGGACCAGGTTCTGCTCACCATCACGTCGTTCGACATGTGGGGCGAGGCCGGTTTCCTGAGCCGTGTCTTTGCGCCGTTTCAGCATCTTGGCATCTCTGTCGATTTGATTGCCACTTCGCAGTACGCCGTGAGCATGACACTCGAGGACATTCCTGGTGGAACGCGTGGCCAGGCCTTTTCTGCCCTGATTCGCTCGCTCGAGCGCCAGGGCCGTGTCACCGTTGAGGAAGACTGCACGGTCGTTTCGATTGTGGGTCGCAAGCTGCGCACGCTCTTGCACGGCATGGCGGATGCCTTTAAGGAGCTTGAGCAGTACAACCTTTTGTTGCTGAGCGAGTCCACCGAGGACCTCAACATGTCTTTTGTCATGGGCAAGGACTCGAAGGAGGCCATTGATCAGCTCGTCGCCAAGTTGCACTATGTTCTTCTCGAGCGTCCCGACAACCTTTCGCCGCCGGGCCCGCGACCGGTGTCGGCCATCGAGCTTGGAGCTGCTGCGGCCGGGGTCCCAAGGGATTTTCAGCTGCACAAGCGCAACAGCAGTGGTGGCAGCAGCACTGCCGCCCCGGCGGGTGGCAAGACGCGTGCGGCTTCGTTTTCGTCGACGCAGTACTGGCAGCTTCCGGCCCAGGCCGTGGTGAGCTCGCGTTCCACGGATCTCAGCCTTGAGAGCTCGGCGATCTGGCTCGAGGCCGAGGTTGCCAGGCACCAGTCGCAGTCGCGGCCATTCTCCATTATTGACCTCGAGTCCGTGCGCAGGGCTGCCGCCAGTCTCTCTGTGTACCCGCTTTCCTGGAGCGAGCAGCCTGCGGTGCTGCGGACGGTTCTTGCGGAGAACCCTGGTGTAACGTTCATGTGCCGCAGCGCGGCGCAGGTGATGAACCTTTGCTCGATTGTTGGCACACAGATCCAGGTCTTTTTGCTCTCGGGTGCGGATGAAGACGTTCCGTCTGGCGTCACGCTCGTGTCGCAGGCTCCGGCCGAGGAGGCCATCGTCAAGGCACAGAGCGTGCTTGGCGGCGCGCGCGTTGTTGTGGCGAATATCATCGAGGAGGCTGCCCCTATGGCCACCATTGATGTGTGGTTCAGCACTCGCGTCGCCAATCAGCGCGTGCACGTTGTTTCGAGCTTGGATGCAGGCATTAAGCGCGTGCAGGCCCTTCAGGTCGACCAAGAGATTCTCGACTCTATTCTCGTCTTTAACGACGAGGAAGCGGAGGTCTCCTCGGAGGGTTTGATTTCGACGCCTGGCCGCATCGCGCTCGTGGGCGTTCCTTCGACGCCTTTTGACACGCAGACGCGCCAGCCCGTCGCAGAATTTGTTCGCTTTGCCTGAGCTTTGAATCCCTAAACTCGTGCTATAGTCCTGATCTTACCGCCACAAGTGATTTGCATTGCTCTCCGTTTTTCCTTCGCGTACATTTGCTTTGTGTGCTGCTTGCAGTACTCTCTTTCACTGCAACAAAGAAATATGCATGGGTCCAATTTTTCTTCACGTACATTTGCTTTGCTTGCAATACTCTTTTTCACGGCAACAAAGAAATATGCATGGCTCTCCGTTGTTCTTCGCGTACATTTGCTTTGAGTGCTGCTTGCAATACTGTCTTTCACAGCAACAAAGAAATATGCATGGGTCCAATTTTTCTTCGCGTACATCTGCTTTGCTTGCAATACTCTCTTTCACGGCAACGAAGCGAGTTGCATGGCTCTCCGTTTTTCTTCGCGTGCATCTGCTCTGCGTGCTGCTTGCAATACTCTCTTTCACGGCAAGAAAGGAATTTGCATGGCTCTCCGTTTTCTTTCGCGTACGTACATTTGCTTTATGTGCTTGCTTGCTTGCAATACTCTCTTTCACGGCAACAAAGAAATTGGCATGGCTCTCCGTTTTTCTTCGCGTGCATCTGCTCTGTGTGCTGCTTGCAATACTCTCTTTCACGGTAAGAAAGAAATTTGCATGGCTCCCTCTTCCCTTTCGCGTATACATCACACACAAAATATACTTTCTTTCTATTGCTTGCAATCACAAGTGCAAAGCGTCGCATCAATTTTTCGCGTATCGAAGAGGCAGATGTTCATGGGACAGAGTAGAGTACCGAAGCTATGAAACTGAAGTCCGCGTTGAACTTCCCTCTTCTTTCGTTCTCTCTCTCGACCTACGAACGCAGGCACACTATGAAGGGCCGGCCGGTCGTACGTACGATCCTTGTCGCAAGAAAAAGCTGACTGGCATAAGAGGTTGGTTATACATGGCATGCCAGACGGCAAGAAGTAACAACGTCACATATACACACACACAAATGCGCGAGCGTGTGCAAAATTCTCCACGACCGAATACGTGGAGAATGTCGGCAAATGATTCACTCATGGTTTCTTTGTCTGTCGCTGGATGCTCTTGAAGCGAATCTTGACGCTGTTTTCGGTACGGCCGGGGAGAAACTTTGAAATGACAGCCCATCGATTGCCAAGTTCTTGTTGCTTTTCAACGATGATTTGATCCTCCTCGGGAGTCCACGATCCCTTTTTGATGCTTGGATCAAGGTGATTCGTGTACCTTTCCCGACATTGTTTTGGATTGCGACCCTCAATTTCACGCGCGACATAGCCCCAATTCTTGGGATTTTGGGCAGCGAGCATCAAGAGGCGCTGGTCCTCCTCGGGCGTCCAGTGACCCTTTACGACTCGAGGATCGAGAGCCTTTTTCCAACGTTGGAGACATTGGACGTTGCTGCGTCCCGGGACTTCAGAGGCGATTGCTTTCCAGTTCTTTTTCTCGTGCCGCTCGACGGCGCGACGCAAGAGTTCGTCCTCCTCATCGGTCCAGCGACGCGGAACGGCGGTCGGTTTTTCTGAACGCGCATATTCGCGCGTCTTGACCGCAATGTCTGGTCGCGAAGAATCTCCACCGCAATCGCTCGAAGCTGAGCCAGGAAGAGGGCTCGCGTTTGGGGAGGGCGACCCGCCGTCGAAGCTGCTGTTGTTTTCATGACTTTCCTCGGTCACCCCCCGCACGCCAATATTTGACGATTGCATGATAAGGTTTGCGGGATGGGGCATGGAAGCAAGGTCCTGGGGAGGCGGGGGGGAGCCAAAGGAGGTTGTGCCATGTTGTCGCTGGTGTTGTTGTTGCTGCTGCTGTGGTTGGTTTTGCTGTAAGTGTTGCTGCTGTTGTTGCTGCTGCTGCTGCTGCTGCTGCTGCTGCAATAGGAGCTGAGAGTTGAATCCAGGGAACCCTTGCACAGGCCTCGTAAAATCCATTTCGCACCAGTTCGGATTTTCCATGACAAGACGAAGTTCTTCTTCCAAACGAGTACGATTCGCGTCGCGAAAAGTGGTAAAACGTTGCATGCTCTCAGGTCGAGAGCGCTTGGAACCCATGTCGCCGCCACCAGCGCGACTTGCGGATGCCGCGGTGAAGTGAACGCTTCCCAGCGGAGATGAAGAGAGAGTCGGAGACACGGGCAGCGATGTAGACGGCGTCGAGGAGGAAGACAGAGATGAGGAGGAGGAGGAAGTTGAAAAGTTGCGTCCTGTAGGTTGAGGAGGAGGCGGCATTGCCACGCCCGGCGAGAGCGTCGGGACAGAAAAGGTTTTATTTGGAACACTTTGCTGTTGATGTTGCTGCTGCAGTTGTTGTTGCGCAAAAACATTCTGAAGTGCTTCGAGGGCCTCTTGTGAGGTCCATGAAGATGATGACGACGATCGATTTGAAAAGGTTGGTACCAGACCGACGGGCTGAGATGGCGGCATTTCCCCTCTACGAGCTGCTGGTGAGAGTCCCTGCTGCGACTCGTCTTGATGCTTTTGCTCCTGCAAGTGCTGTGGCAAGGGGGGCACGGGGGGTGGCATTGTTTGTTGGGATGCTTGTGTTTGTTGTGACTTTGTCAAGAGAGCTTGGATTTGCGCGAGTGCTTGCGCCGTGATGGGCGAGCTCGACGAGGGTCCGTTTGGCGAAGAAGTTGACTGGCTGGAGCGTTGCTGATGTGCCTGAGGTGGTTGCGGTGGAGGCACGAACGAAGGCGCCGAGGCGTGAGGTTCTCGACCTTGTTGTTGCTGTTGTTGCTGCTGTTGTTTTTGTCGATCAAGATGCTGGTGCTGGTGTTGGTGCTGTTGATGCTGGAAAGACAGTGATGATGAATGTGGTGACGATGACGATGACGATGAAGAGGCAGATGAAGTAGAGGATGATGGCTGAAAGATACTAGGCTGGAAACCACCAGCAGTGTACATGGGTCCACCCGGTGCGGAGGACGTGGGTCCGAGCGGCGAGCCAAAGGGCGATTGCGCTTGCGCTTGGCCCTGGGTCTTATTGAGCCTCTGCAACTTTTTCGAGACCTTTTCCTGTTTGACTTTGTCGTGGACAATATCCCGCATTGGATCTGCGGTTCCGAGACCTGTAACAGAAAGCTGCATGGCATGGCGCGCGGCGGCCTCTGTTTCTTGCAGTTTACGGGCGGCGTCGGCGCGGGCATGCTCTGTTACCCGATATTCGAGTACACGACGCAACAATGCACCATTGTCGTGGTCCGCATGGCTGAGCGCTCGGTGTGTTTCGGGATCGTTGTGCAAGAGGAGGGCGCTGACGAGCTGCTTGGAGGCTTTATCGTCTGGAAACAAAGCGGAGGCCTTGCGCACGAGACCTGCAATGGCAGCTGATTTCTGGCCCTGGGACTCGAAATGCAGAGAGTGCTTGAGGTTGCTGTCGCTGTTGAGACGCTGAAAGGATTGCGTGAGGTCGTCGACGTTTCGTGAGGCGAGCGCATTCGTCGCACTTCGCGCGTTAAACCCGAGGGAAGGTCCCGCGCCGTACATGTTGCGCGGATACGATGATGCAGCCGAGGAAGAAGACGAAGAAGAAGAAGAGGAGGTGACAGCAGGATTTGGATTGGCGTTAGCGGCTGCGGAGGCTGCCGCCGCTGCTGCTGCTGCCGCCGCCGCTGCGGAGGCTTCCGTCCCGAAGAGGAGACCGGTCGACTGCTGGTGTGCTTCCGCTCGTTTGATTTGTTCTTGCAGGCCGACGAGGTAGGCGTCCTTCTCGTTGAGCAGCGCCAGGATCCTCTCGCGTTCCCTGGCGAGCTGCTCCGCCTTGGCCTCGAGCTGCTGCTTTTCCCTCATGCTCAAGCTCATGGCCGCGTCGCTCTACTTCTCGCTCGCCTCTGTGCTCTGCTCTGCTCTGCTCGGCTCGGCTCGGCTCTGCGGTGCTTCCTTCGCCTCGCGAGAGCAGTCCGGACCGTAGCCGCGGTGCACGCACGCACGCACGCACGCAGTGTGCTACGCCCGCGTGCCGGCGCCCGTCCGCTGGCTCCCCTCGCCGGACGCGCGTCGTCGGCCGCGCCTTTTCCCGTCTACCGCGCGAGGGCGCAGGGAGGGAGGGAGAAAGCAGGCCCGGAGGAAGGAAGAAGCCTTGAGCAGGAAAAAAAGAAAGAAAGAAAAAAAGAAAGGAAAAGCAGAAAGGCTCGTGACGGCGCGCACTCTCTCTTGTCCCACCTCAGCACGCGCGTCTCCTACTGTTTCCAGTGGCTGCGGTCTAGGCCTCCCTCGTACGAGCGCGCGCGTGCAGCTGGCTGGTGTTTGTTGGAGAGAAAGAACAAGAGAAAGAAAAGAAAGACTGCCTTGCCTTGCCTTGCCTTGCCTTACCTTACCTTACCTGGCCTGGGCTGCTGGCCCGCGCAGCGCGGTGCCGAACCGCGCGCGTCCCGCGAGCGATGCTGTGCGGGGCCGCGCAGCGTCGGCGTCGCCTACCGCAGGAGCGGCGAGCAGGAGGAGGAGTTCGGGGTTCCGAGGAAACGAGAAGAGGCAAAACGGGGGGCGAGGGGACGCCGCCGCACGTGCCCACGGCTCTTCCTGGTCTTGTTTCGTTCAGGCGGAGCCGCCGAGCCTCCTCGCGCTGCAGCTGTGCAGCGACGTGCAGCTCGCACGCACGCACGCACGCCTGCTTCACGCGGGCGTGCGAGCCCTCAATTCGTCGCACGAATGCACGCTGGACGCTCCGACGCCGGGCCCGCTCGCTCGTTCTCGCCAACCAAAGCGACGCAGCTGCAGGTGCAGGCAGGTCCGGGCAAGCTCGCTCGCCCGCCCGCCCTCCCCGCTTCCCCGCTCGCCAGCTCCGGCCGCCTCCACGTGTGGTGCTCCCCGCCCAGCGCCGCCTCCCGGCCGCCGCTCGCCGCCGCCGCTCGCCGCGCGGCAACCGATCGACCGCCTGCAGGGCTCAGTCAGGGGAGGGAGCGCAGGCAGAGAGAGAGAGAGAGAGAGACAGCGAGGCGAGCAGAGCGAAGCAGGAGAGCAGAGCGAGGGACAGCAAAGCACGCGCAGCCAGCCAGCTCGAGGAGGAGGAGGAGGAGGAGGAGGAGGCGGCCTGCGCGGCGGCTCTCTCGGACGCCTTGCGAGCCCGCGCGAGCGCGAGCGGGACGCACGCACGCGCGGCCTCGCGTCGCGTCGCGTCGCTGCGCTGCGCGAGGGCGCGAGGGCGGGAAGGCGGTCTGTCTGTTCAGCCTCGCCGCGGGGAGAGGCCGAGCAAGGGGACCCCGCGCGGCAGCCTGGGCGGTGCAGAGCAGAGCAGAGCAGAGCAGAGCAGAGCAGAGCAGAGCAGAGCAGAGCAGAGCAGAGCAGAGCAGAGCAGAGCAGAGCAGAGCAGAGCAGAGCAGAGCAGAGCAGAGCAGAGCAGAGCAGAGCAGAGCAGAGCAGAGCAGAGCAGAGCAGAGCAGAGCAGAGCAGAGCAGAGCAGAGCAGAGCAGAGCAGAGCAGAGCAGAGCAGAGCAGAGCAGAGCAGAGCAGAGCAGAGCAGAGCAGAGCAGAGCAGAGCAGAGCAGAGCAGAGCAGAGCAGAGCAGAGCAGAGCAGAGCAGAGCAGAGCAGAGCAGAGCAGAGCAGAGCAGAGCAGAGCAGAGCAGAGCAGAGCAGAGCAGAGCAGAGCAGAGCAGAGCAGAGCAGAGCAGAGCAGAGCAGAGCAGAGCAGAGCAGAGCAGAGCAGAGCAGAGCAGAGCAGAGCAGAGCAGAGCAGAGCAGAGCAGAGCAGAGCAGAGCAGAGCAGAGCAGAGCAGAGCAGAGCAGAGCAGAGCAGAGCAGAGCAGAGCAGAGCAGAGCAGAGCAGAGCAGAGCAAAGCGGAGCAAAGCGGAGCAAAGCGGAGCAAAGCAGAGCAGCGATGCGCTCACTCGCTCTCTCTCTCTCTCGCTCGCTCGCTCCTTCCGCTGGCCCGCTGGGGACTTCGCTGCCACTGCGCTGCGCTTCGTTGCGCGTGGGTGCCGCGCCGTGCCGTGCCGTGCCTGCCTGCCTCGGGCCGACCGCTCACCCGCGCGTCCGTCGGAGGCGGCGGAGGCGAGCACGGCCGCGGCGGCGTTCACCGCCACCCTGTTTACGAACTGGTGCCCTGCTTGCGCCCTTTCCTTGGTCTTCCTGTCCTCCTCTCCTCTCGCCGAGTCCTGCCCGGCAGAGCAGCCCAGATAACAAACAACTAGCAGGCCTCCTACCCCTACCCGTATAGTCAGCGAGTGAGCCCAGCCAGGGCAGCCCCAGCCCCAGACCAGACCAGGCGATACGAGCTGGCCCTGGACCTGTTCTGCCTGCCACCCTGGTCTACTCCTCCTCTCTCCGGCCGTCCCAACTCGCTCACTGGTGGCCGCGTCCGCTCCGTCGGGCTGGCTAGCCAGGGCTGGATGGCGGGCTGGAAAGACGGATCTTCGCGCGCGCCGCGCCCCGCGAGCGGTCGAGAGCGCGGCCGCGCGAGTAGAAGGAAAGCCTGCCCTGCTCCGCTCTGCTCTGCTCTGCTCTGCTCTGCTCTGCTTAGGCCTGCCTCCTTAGAAGCTGCTTGAAGCACGCACGCACGCACGCACGCACGCACGCACGCACGCACGCGCGCTGGCTCGCACCCAGCGCCGCCGCGCGAATGGGCGCGCGCCCCAAGCAAGCAAGCAAGCAAGCTCCGCAAGGGCCGGCCTGCTGTCTGCCTGTCAGTCTGGCTGTCTGTCTGTGGCTGTGTGTCTGTCTGTCTGACTGACTGACTGTCTGGCTGCGCCGTCTCGGCGTGCGTGCTCTTTCTCGATCACAGCAGCAGAAGCTGCCTGCTTTGCGGGCGCCGCTGGATCGGCGCCCGCGGGAAGATGGAGAGAGACCACGGACAGAGAGTCAGGCTGACGGACGCGCGAACGGACGAATAGCAGACAGACACACTGCACAGACACACAGACACAGCGCACGCGGGCTGTGGCGGGCGAAAGACAGCGCGCGAGGCCGCGGATCTCCGGCGAGGCGGCGCAGAAACAGACGCCGCGCCGCCGCCGCCGCGAGGTCCACCGCGAGGTCCGCCCGCCTCGCAGTCGCAGCGGCGGCGGCGCTCGGCGGAGCGCCGCTGTCGACAGCGGCGTCGCCGCGGGCCCGAGATCGACCGCGGCGGAGGGAGAGCGGGGAGGAAGGAAGAGGCGAGCGGGGAGGGCGGGGCAGGAAGCGGGAGCTGGCTGGCTGGCCGGCTGGCTGGTGTGGAAGCGCAGAGGGAGGAAACTGGGGGAAGGAGGACGGCAGCAGCCAAGGCGCGGCTCTTCGGTCTCCTGCCTCCGCTGCTGGTCCCGCGCCGCGCTGGGAGGAGGCCAAGCAGGAGGCTAAGCAGGCGCAGGGCCGTGCTGCAGGGCGGCAGTGGCGGCGGAAGCAAGCAAGGAAGGAAGGAAGGAAGGAAGGAAGGCGTGGATATGGGTGGATGGATGGAGGAGTGAGTGAAGTGGCGGAGGGGACTGCAACGAGGGCGCACGAGATCGACGGGTACCCCCGCCCCCGGCTCCAGGCGGAAGCAAGCGCAGCGCAAACAGCCTGCGCTGCTGCTGTTGATGGATTCTGAAACGCGGGCGCCGCGGCGGCAGCAGGATGCAAGGTCAATCCATCAATCCATCAATCCATCAAGCAAGCAAGCAAGCAGCGACAGACGAAACAGCACGCGCGAGTTCCCACGTGGGCTGTGGTAGTTCGCAAGTAAGGTCGGCCGGCCCAGCCACCTCGCGCGTAAATTGAAAGCTGCGGTGCAGCTTCTACTGCGCGTCGGCTGCGGCGATGTCTTGATCTTGCAAGTTCAACTGGGCCTGGCAGTCACTTCATCTTCCGAGTCCTGCCCTCCCGCTCTTTCTTCTTTCCTGTCCTTGGCAGAGGAAGATCCCGAAGCAGGAATGTCGCGCCGCGGCCATTGGTTGCAGAGTGTCACCAGTCCAGCTATCTTGTCTTGCTCCCAAAAAGGTCCAAACTGCCTCGGGGCCAGCACGGCTTGTCTGGCTTCGCTCGCATCAAGTTGCCTGAGCTTGCCTTGCCTGGCCTTGCCTTGCCTTGCTCCCCTTGATTCGTCCTCGATCCGTCCGTGCCTTGCCGTCCAGACAGGTGTGGGCGGAGGGAGGGACGGCGGGCTGCCACGAGCGCAATGAATCGACCCCGCGCGCACCGCGACGCTTGGCATGGCGTGCGCATGGTATAGCGTGGACGACCGCATCGCGTCGCGGCGCCTAGCCAGCCAGCCAGCCCCATGCCTCCCTCCCTTGGATCCGAGAGAGGCAGACAGTCAGCCAGTCGGTCAGTCACCAGTCAGAGATGTGATGTGCTGTGACTGACACCGTGAGGGTGCATTGATTGTCGCGGTCCATGCCGTGCGCGCGCCCACAGTGGCAGCTGGCGCCGGAGGTGACCGCCGAGACTGCTCGCGTCGCGTCGCATCGCACCGCGCAGCACCGCACCGCACCGCGGGTCGCCGCGGCGCTCGGCACATTGCGCGCCAGCCCCTCCCGTCCCGAGATCTCTGCCGCGCCGCGTCCCCGAGATCCCGCCGAGCCTCGAGGGCGGCCGGTGCGGACATCGGCCTGTCCTGCTTCGCCCGTGCTGCTGTGGCGTGCGTGCGCGCGCTGCTGCTCTCTCGCGGTCGCCGGCCGAGGTGTGCGCGCGTGCGTGCTTGCGTGAAAGCGTGAGTGCGTGCGTTAAAGAAAGAAAGAAGGGAAGAAGGCGCATGTGCCTGGCCGCTGCAGCTGGAGCTGCCAGCCTGCCTCTGCTGCACTGCACTGTGCAAACAAACCGTCGCCGGTCGTGGCGGGCTGCCTCGCGGTCGCAGCGTCGGTCGCCGCAATGGCCACGCCACATGCCACCGGCACTGTCGCTGGACGCGTCAGCGGAGGATTCAAGCGCGCCTGCCTGGCCCCGTCCGGCGAGAGAGGGGAGGGCAGCGAAAAGAGCTGCGGTGCATTCTCGACTCAAGAGTCTCCTTCCTCCCTCGTGTGACCTCGGCGCTTCACGGGACCTCGACCTCATTATCCCAACCGCCAGGACCGCGACCGCCACGCGGTGCGTCTCCCGGCTGCGACAGACAGCGAGCGATGCGACAGGACAGACATATCGACGCGACCAAGTGGGCTCTCCTTCAAGTTCAAGTTGTTGCTCTCCTCTTTCCCAGAAGCGGCCAGCGCTGCGACTTCGGTCCTGCCGCTGCGATCGAGTCGAGACTCGCTCCCTCCCTCCCTCCCTTCGTCCCCTGCGGTCGATCATGCGGTCGATGGATCATTCGGTCGATCGATCGATCGTTCAGTCGCGCCGCGCGCAGCTGCAGCACCCAACACTGACACAGGTAGGTAGGTAGGTAGGTAGGTGGCTTCGCGGCGAGCCGGGACCGACCGTCGGAGATGCGATGCCTCGACGCCTGCGGCCGGAGCTGCGACCGCGGCCGTCCCAAGAAAGTCGCTGGCAGCATAGCAGGCAGAGGCTTCGGCCGGCCGAGGCGGCTCGCACGGCCACGGCGGCGGGCTCGCACGGCGCCGGGCCGCTGGCGCCGGGCTGCGGACCCGCGTTCAAGCTCCTGGCCGCGAGGTCGCCATCGCGGATATTTTAGGAAAGAAAGAAAAAGAAAGAAAGAAAGAAAGAAAGAAAGAAAGAAAGAAAGAAAGAAAGAAAGAAAGACCTGGCTGGCGGTTGCAGCAGAGGCAGGCATTGCGAGCTGCGGAGCCGCGCCCCGCCGCGCAGCAGAGACGGAGTGGCGTCAGCAGCGCCGCGTTCGTGCGCGCGCGGGATGGCGGCAGGAAGCGACTGCGGCGCGAGGAAGTCGAGCTCGAGGCGACCGGCCGTTGGAGCGCGTGCGCCCGTCCGTCCGTGTTGAGTCGTGTGCATCGTAAAGTCCTGCGGCGCGGTGTTCTTGCTCGCTCGCTCACTCGCTCGCTCGTGCCGCTGTGATCTATCTACCTCTCTGCGCCCAGAGAGAGAGAGAGAGAGAGAGAGCCCCAACGCGAAACCTAACGCTCGTCCGAGAGAGTCTTGACTCGAGCGCGACGACCGCTACGGCGCGGCCGGCCGGATCGGCTCGCGGCCCCATCGCGCCGCGCCGGCTGCATGGACAAGGCAGCGCAGCGAGCTGCGAAGGCAGCCCCGACGCGCGAAAAAAGGCCTTCTGCGCGACCGACATCGGATCGGATCGTATCGTATCGTATCGTATCGTATCGTATCATGTCATGTCATGTCATGTCATGTCAAGGCGGAGTGGGGCCAGGATCGCAGCGCCGGACCGACGGAGGGCGCTCTCGCTCGCAAAAAGTGCAGGTTTCGTGGTCGCAGCGCAGAAAGATAGATAGATAGATCGCATCGGTGGGCGCCGCGTTGGACGCAAACTTTTGAGAGTCGGTCGAGCCGCTGCGACCGGCGAGGGGAGCCTGGAAGAAAAGGAAGGAGGAGGACCTGCGGCGGCTCTTGTAGTAGGATCAGCTTCGCAAAAGTGGATTCGTCCTGGTATATTCCCCCAAAAGGTGTGCACTGCACTGCACTGCACTGCACTGCACTGCGCTGGAGTGGAGAGACAGTGTAGAAAGAACGAGGCAAACAGGGTGTGCATGGAATCCACTTGCAGGCAGGCAGGCAGGCAGGCAGGCAGGCAGGCACGCAGAGAGAAAGACGGAATGGAACTGGCTTTGCGCCACTCCTTCCTGCTCCGCCATGCGAGATTGTACAATCATGCTTGCAAAACTGGGTCCCAAAGTGGATTTGAGCCGGTCAGCCGATCCTGCCCTTGTAAAACTTGGTCCATGAAAACTGGATTTGAGCCGGTCAGCCGGTCCTGCCCTTGCAAAATTTGGTCCAAGAAAACTTGATTTGAGCCGGTCAGCCGGTCCTGCCCTTGCAAACTGGACCCACAGATGATGCAACACTCTTGTGCTTTGCATGCACTCATTCGACACGCTCCCGCTTTGCGTTTCATAAACTGGCGACGAATGGATCCTTTTCTCCTATTCCTCACTCGTACTCGTTCTAAATGAGGAAATTGGGCCCGCATTGATTGTTATCGGCTGACTATGAGGCCCTCCGTACTCAAAGTTCACGTGGAGAAACGTGAGCAATTTGAGTATTTACTAAAAGCTTGAAAAAAAGATCCAGCAGCGCGCAAACAGCTATTCTTTGCAGGTGTCACGCCGTGCCGCGCCATGCCACAACATTTTCGCGTCTCCATCAGTTCTGGTGTGAACATGGACTTTTCGCGACTGCCGCGCACAAAGTCTCTGCGATTCATCCGTCTTGCGAAGAAGAAAGAAATTAATTCCTCGTGCGACATCTATTGCGTTACGAAAGTGACGTCTTGCGGACACGTGGAGTGATCCAACACCCTTTTCTTTTCGGAATATTGAGGGAGGGGATTTCTTACTTGCTTTTAGTAGGGCACTTTTCTTGCTGATTTATCTGCTTTGAGAGTGAGACATCTCTCTTTTGGCCGATGAATCTCTCCGCGAGCAGTGGCACTACAGGTTTTCACGTCCGCAGCCTTGGCGTATACACTGCCAAAGTAGCTCTCCATCTACATTCCCCGACTTTGGAAAAAGGGGCTTTCACTTGTGCACTGCTTTCGAAAAGTCCAGACATAAAAGCCGCTCTCAATGTGAGTTTTAGGGTGCTGCGTCTGCTTGAGGAGTTGACTTCCTTTGTTCACTTTCAAGGGCGCTCACAACCATTGAGATAATCGGTCCTAGTGTAAGTGAATGCTCGAGTTGAGCTAAGCTCCTTGGTGGCGTGCAACTCTGATACTCAAGGGTTTCTCGTTGTTGCCAATACTACCGAGGCCATTCACTACATATTGAGCTTTGCTTGACTCAGCATTTGGTCTAGATAAGCACCAGCATTTGGTCTAGATAAGCGCCAGCATTTGTTCTAGATAAGCACCAGCATTTGGTCTAGACAAGCGCCAACATTTGGTCCAGATAAGCGCCAGCATTTGGTTTGATCGCACAACAAGCAACACACGATTCTCCTTCAAGTATTATTATTTCCCACTTTTCCTCGGCTCTCATTTTTTATGCATCTTGTGTAATGATCTTGCAAACAAGAAAAGAAAGGTTTCAGATTTTGTTTGTTTCTTTGTTTGTTTCTTTAATTGTCTCTTTGTTTGTTTGTTCAACAAAAAGAGTGAATTGATGGTCAGCAAGATGTTGGTATAGATCACACGTCAGCGTACATTTCCTGGTCGAGCAACGCTGGAAAAAGGCCTGCGTCTCGCGGAGGATAAACCTCGAAGCGATCAAGGTCTGCATCCCCCAAGAGCGCTACGACATCAGCAGGCCGCGTCTTGCGCAAGACGCCCTTGGCCTCCATGGCCTCGGCGAGCTCCTCTTGATGATTATCCATGAGGTCTTCGTTGACGACAACCACGAGCGGCTTTTTCAGCCGCAAGGACTCCATAATCGAGCCTGCACCTGCGTGCGAGACGATAAGAGCCGCGGACTTCATGTCATTTTCCAGCGTGCTTTTGAACCTGTAATAGCGGCATGGGAAAAACTCTGTCGACGCCGCTGGCTGGGCTGCGGCCTCTGCAGAGCCTTCTTCCACGGCACCGATGCGCTTCGGCACGTATGTGCCCCTGCCAATCTGTCATCGTCGTCACCAAGAATCGCCGCGTCAGCAACACATTCTTCATCTCTCTCTCTCTCCTCGACCTCGTCCTCGTCCTCGTCCTCCTACCATGCCTTGCCAGTTCCCCCCGCCCCGCCCTTTCGTCCTTTCCTCCTCCCTCCGTGCGTGCCCAATTATTCTCCCCCGCCCTCCTCTTCTTCGGCGTCGTGCACGCGCTTTCGCGCTTGCTTACGCGCCGGCCTCTTGTTTCTGGCTGTTCTGACCTACCTGAATCGTCAGCGACGTGAACCCCCTCTGCCGGAGCGCCTGCACGACGCTCTCATCGTCGAGGGCCTCCACGAGAGCGTCGAAGCTCGTCGTGCCCACCGTCATGAACACGGGCTTCGCATCGCGCGCGGGCTCCGCGTCCCCCTCTTTGCGACCCATCGAGAGAGCGAGAGAGAAACCACCGCGACGGGACCGAAGCGTCGGAGCAGCAGGGTTTATGGCGGTAGATTTGAACGAGGGTGGTCCTCGTCACCGCGCTTGCCTCGCCAAGCCGCGCGCAGGCAAAAACAGACGGCTCGCAAGCTCCCTCTCTCTCTCTCTCGCGCGCGCGCGTTCCGCCGGGCGAGCCGCCCCCAACCCCTCGCGCTCGCGCTCGCGCTCGCGCTCACTCTCCTGAAGCACGGCCCGGCCAAGCCTGCCTTGGCGTTCTGCTGCTGCTTGCTCGCTCGGCCTTGCCTGTCTGCTTACTCACAGTCGGTCACCCAAGGTCGTCCTTCTGGTCCTCCTTTCGAGTTCTTTCCTTCACGCGAGTTCAAGTTCGATCTCCTCGGGGCGAGAGCTGCGCGCGAGCAGCGCCCGCCTGCCTAGACTGGACCTGACCTGGCGTTGAGATCTATCTGGGTGGCTGGGCTGATGCCGTGCAGGCTAGGCTCGCTGTGCCAGGCCTGGCCTGGTCCGGAGGCGAGGCGAGGCTAGCCTAGTCGTTGCGGGGAGGGCGAGGTCCATCGTCGCCCTGCTCCTCCTTTGTTTGCTGCTGCTGCTGCTGCTGCTTGCTCTGTCTTCTTCTCGGCGCGGAGCAGACCCCGACCGGGAGGGACGAGCGGGCGAGCGAGCGCGCGCGCACCGGGGAAAGAGGGAGGCGAGGAGCGCGCGGCGCCGAGAGCGCGGCCGAGGGCAGACGCCATGTGGAAACGCAGCTTCAAGACACCGCACGGGAAGCACAGGTACGAGCGAAGAACGAGAATGAATGCTTGCCTGCGCGCATGGACACAGACAAACGAACGAACGAACGAACGAACGAACGAACGAAGTAGCGGCACGCGTTGTTGCCTCGCACGGGCAGCGTAGACGGCATGAGAACCATGTAAAGAGAGAGAGAGAGAGAGAGAGAGAAAGAAACTGACGACTCAGCGATGCTGCGAATGCACAGACCATGCTGCGGAGGTACCTGCCTCGTTGCTCACACCGGATGGGACAATCTCACGCCGGTGACCCTCTGCATGGTACGTTTCGAAGACACGAATTGCCATCAGTCGCCTTGAAATACAAGTGCGCGCACTAACCATTCTCGAACATCGCAGCTTCTCATCCCATTTAGCTTGTGGCTTGTCTTTCTTCGCGATGAAGCAGCGTACGTTTTGGTCTTGGTCTTGTTGTTCCACTCATCGCACTTCTTCCCTTCCTGCATAATTCACTCATTCTCACCTTTTTTTACTCGCCATCATGATCCCTCCACAGTCAAGCTATCAGCCCGATCGTCCCCGTCGTCATGATCGTCATTGTCGTTTGTACGCTTGTTGATCTGCTTCTCATCATGTTCACGGAACCTGGTATTCTCCCTACAGTCACGTATGAGGAGTATGACGAGCAGGATTCCACAGCGCCCGTGCGCATCGTCTCGGTACGTTTTCATGTAATGAGAGGTCGCAAGCTGTTCTACGTGCCTGCCTGCAAAGCATTCAGCCAGCCAGCCAATTAGTGACGGGCAGTCTGAACTAACGCGCATTTTGCAACTCCATTCTCTTACTCTTCGCTTTCTTTGTGACATGCGCAGCGCATCGTGCTTGATGGCCGAGAGTACGAGCTCCGCGAATTCCGTGCCAAATTCTCCAGGTACACGGGCAATTGCATCGAGTCATTTGACCACTTTTGCGGATGGACTGGCGCCGTCATTGGCAAGCGTAACTATCGCTACTTTGTACTCTTTCTCGGGCTGTGTCTGTTGCTATCCATTGGTCTTGCGGGCTCGTGTACTGCTCTACTCGTCATCAAGGCTGAGCGCAATCACTTGACTGTTTTCAAAACCATCGAGGAGTCCATTCCAGAAACCGTTCTTGGGAGCTACGGCTACCTCATGCTCTTTTCTCTCTTTGGCCTCTTGTACGTTTCTCTACCTTTTTTTTTGCTGCGTCTTGCGCGTAAGTCCTTTCTTCTGACTGACAGGCTTGCCTCTTTTTCCTTTTCTTTCTTTACAGTGTGTTCCATATGCGCGCCATTGCAAGCAACCTCACAACGAACGAAATTCTCAAAAACACGTACGGGAGAGGAGGCAATCCACACGACCAGGTACGTCTTACGTTGTGTTGCGAGCAAAACCCAAACAGCTGGCTCACTGACTTGATCG
Source organism: Schizochytrium sp. CCTCC M209059 (assembly GCA_000818945.1). Taxonomy (NCBI): domain Eukaryota; class Bigyra; order Thraustochytrida; family Thraustochytriidae; genus Schizochytrium; species Schizochytrium sp. CCTCC M209059. The sequence continues at coordinate 127,164 of KN805436.1, forward strand.
CCATGAAATCTCGTCTCTTTTACGCGCGCGCACAGGGGTGTCTGCGAAACGTCTGGCAATTCCTTTGTGGGCCCATCCCACGGAGCCGGATCGCAGATCTTGACGTTGACTCTCCACTCCTTTCAGACTGCCTTCCTACATCAATTCGCCCCGTTTCTCGTCCTAGCTCAGGTCGAGCCACCCATCCTTTGCAGTCTCAAGGGGGTCATCGAGATCTCGACAGAGACCAACACGAGGATCTCTCCCCAATACAAGTATGATAGTCCTTTTACAAATTCACCGCACGCATGAAATAAGCAAACCGTGCGTATGATACGATTCAATTTATATTACTCCCCTTTTTGATTTCTTCATTTCTCTACATCTTTTCCTATGCTGACAAGCAAGGAACCATCCAACTTGAATGTTAAATTTCTGATGACAACGCAAAGGCAAAGGGGTTATGTAGACTATACAGGAGAAACACAGAACGTGTGAAAAATCCGTGATAATAAAGTTTCCATCGTATCAGGGTGAAAGGAGAAGACTTTCGGTGGATTGTTTCATCAACTTCTCCGAGACCTTGTGCATCTCCCGCCACGACCCATTTCTGCGCGCCTCCAGAAACAATGGAAGCAGCTTTCGCTTGGCCTCTACGGGAAAGTCTTCCGTACGGAATACGTCCGACGGCAGCTGGCCATACTTGCGGTATCCGCGCGCCGCCTTGACGTCCATCGTGGCTTCACCTTGTGTTGTTGCCCATCTGCTGCCCATGCCAAAGACAATTTGCCCAAGAGCGCTCGTGACTATCCGTTCAGAGGGGTAGGTCACTTACTTTGTGCACCAAAAAGAACAATTTTATACATTATACTTGACAAAGATGCAGAGCGGAATTGCGCAGTCTTCCTCTCATGCCCCCCTCTTCCTTCTTCTTCCCGCAACACAAGAGATGGAGAGACGCGTGCGTCTTTGATCCAATTCAACTCGCCAAAGCCTTGGAGCTCGACCGTTGCGCGGCACGGCGCAGTGCGGGCTCGTCGGTGCGTGTAGGCGCTCGGGCTTCACGCCTGCGCCGACTTGCGCCCGCAACAAACAAAGTTTGCTCGGGTGACGGAGGCAGTCTTGCTCCCCGTCAATCTGTCAGTCAAGTCCTTCGTCGTCGGACCAGAGACTTACTTGAACAACAGAGCGCCCGTCTGTCTACCTTTACCTTTTCCGCCCCTCGCCGCTTCACAAAAGTCACAACAGCCGTCTCACGATGGGCAGAGATTTCTACAGCATCCTGGGCGTAGCCCGAGATGCCGACGAAAAACAATTGAAAAAGGCATATCGAAAGATGGCCATGAAACACCATCCAGACAAGAACCCCAACAACAGAGAAGAAGCCGAAGCCAAATTTAAAGAGGTCGCCGAGGCGTATGACGTCTTAAGCGATCCGGAACGCAGACAAGTGTACGACAACTTTGGCGAGGAAGGTCTCTCGGGCGATATGGGCGGCCCCGAAGCGGATGGCGGCCCGCCCTTCGCCAATGTGGACCCGCACGAACTCTTTGCCAAATTCTTTCAAGGCTTTGGCGGCAGCAACGGCATCTTTGGAGCTCATTTCCGCGGCGGAGATCCCTTTGGAGAGTTTCTCGGCGGAAACGGCTTTCGTCCTCGAGGTGGACCCGCAGCACCATTTGGAGGCATACGCATGGTTCCTCGCGTTGTCAAGGCCGAGCTACAATGCACACTCGAAGAGCTTTACGCTGGTACCAAAAAGAGAATGAAAATTAGACGTAGGAATATTCAGAGTTCACGACCCGACGCCGAAGTTCTCGAAATTGACGTCAAACCTGGCTGGAAGGCAAACACACGCATCACCTTTACCGGCGTTGGCGACGAAATCAGGCCCGGCGAGTTTCAGGACGTCATGTTTATTCTCACGGAGCGAAGTCATTCCCGTTTCACGCGCCAAGGCTCCGACTTGCTGTACAGGCATACAGTCTCGCTTAAAGAGGCCCTCACTGGCTTTACCCTCGACATTGAGCATCTCGACGGCCGTAACATTAATTTGCGCGTGGACGACGTCATCTGTCCCAACACAACACGCCGCATTCCTCGCGAAGGCATGCCATCTTCGCGTCGCAAGGGCCACACGGGCGATCTCATCGTCGTCTTAGACGTGGAGTTTCCCAAATCTCTATCAGCGGATCAAAAGGCATCATTAAAGTCCACGTTGTGAGACGCCCATCATCAACAAAATACCACGTCCGCCATGGGGCCCCTTCCACTATTCTATTGATTGTAATCCTTTTACCATTTCCAAATTTCGTATTGCTCAATCTCCACGAGTGCTCGTATGGGCAAAGAAAGACCTCTTGCCCGACCTTTTTTGTAAATAGACTCCAGTTTTTCCCGTAACCAAAGACTATTGGCCTCTTGTCTTGAGTCAACCCGAGCTGACATCAGCAAAAGGCTTAAACGTGACCCATGACGCTATCATTGAGGAAAGAGGATCATCTCCTGCGACGTTTTCGTCTTCATTCTCGCCCTCGATAGATGCTTTGGGGGCAACCGGTAAGTCGACGTTGGACGCTCGAAAAGTCGACACGACAAAGTTTCTCACCTCACTCGGAACATTCCCTTCCTTGACAAAGCGAGAGTATTCCGCGCTCATGCTCTCGATTGACCAGTGCTGCATCATGCGCAAGCACATGACGAAAACCCCTGTGGCGAGACCCCCATCGACACAGTGTACATATGCCGGAAGATTCCGGCGGTCTGCTAAAAGACCAAGGACCCGGGTCACGGATGCAACCGAGGGTATTTTCGACTCCTCGCCCAAATTGATGACGATTAGCCGAATGCGCTCATGCTTGCAAAACTCAATGAGGTCCACGGTCAGGCCCGAAAGTCCACCTTTAACGATGCTCACCACCGAGGCTAGGCCGAGGCCGGAAAGAAAGGGAAAATTACGCAATGAAGGGTACGCGCCACGGTAAAGACACTCGTCTCGATCTGAGGTCCGCCCGCAGCTCACCACCGCAAAACGAAACGGAGGCACCTGCACAAGCCGCCCGGGCGTCGACGCCATCCTCCTCCTCCTCCAAAGTCACCTCCTCCGTTTCTCGCGGGCAAACGAATCTTTCTTTGTCCGAGATTACGGCCTAGAGGAAACCCACGATGCTCTTGTCGCAGACGATTCTGACAGATGGTGTCGACGCCTCCCTCGTGCGCGCAAGCTCTTCGCCCCGCTCCTTCTTCGTCGCTTCCTTTGTTTGGGCTCGCTCTCCTCAACACTCATTCGCAGTGAATCAATCAAACTTTTGCGTTCCGCTCAAATCCGTTCTTTCCATTCTTCGAGACTCACTCACAGCTTTGCCAGTCCAGAGAAGAGTTGAAGACGGCCGAGCGTAACGTGACAACGCGGCGCGAAGACGGCCAGACTGACACAAGTGTGTCTGCGTACCGTACTCATTACTACTACGTAGTGCGAGGCGAGGCCTGCGATATATCAACAAGGAACGGAAACAAGCAAAGTCATTGATACGAAGCGTTGCTTTCATCTCTATTTTGCTTGCAACGCACGCGTCGACCGCTGCAACGTGACGCATTACAGCCTTACGTCAAATAATTGAGCATGGACCATTTCAGTCGATACGAGTCTCAAATCCGCGACAATCGAAATGGTCCTCGGAAAATGACCGCCAACCTGGAAGAGGAGATCCTGTCTGCTGACCTAGAAACGCGGCTCGAGGGACTGAAAAAGATCCAATCCAAGCTTTCGTCGTCGAGCAGATTTGCAAAGACCCTTGTGGACTCTTCACTTCTCGGCATCGCCGTTCAAAGGCTCGCAAACCCTCAAGACAAAAATAGCGAGGAATTACAACTTTGCAAGGATATTATCGCAAGAGGTGCCCGCTTTCACCCTCGAGTGCTCGACACTCTCGCTGCAGACTATTTCAATGAGATTCTTGATGCGCTCTACGCGTCTCCAAACGATGAACCTCTAATCAGCATCATAGAGTCAATGAGCCGCAGTCAGTCATGGATTGAAACGGTGCGTCAGACGACCAAGCTTTTGGATTTTCTCACCCGACATGCTCGCTTCACGATCCTTGAGCGCGTTCCAGAGGCTGCAATTCGCGAAGGCGCAGTGCCAGCCTGTATTGACTTTTTGTCTGCCCCAAATGTCGCCGAAGACCGGCGTGTGGCTGCCCTTCGATTTCTCCTGCAAGCAACGTACTTTCCAAAAGGTAGAAATGAGGCCATCGAAGAAGGCGGCGTAGCGCTCGTCATGGACCTTGCGGCAGATAATGAGTCGTCACTTCCCTTACGCGCACCTGCTATTGGCATCCTCAGCAACTTGCTGCAAGACCCTCGCCACAAGGCCAAACATGAAGCAATTCAGGCAAATGCTGTTCATCTAGTCTCAGGCTTGCTGGCAACATTCTTTCGTCTTTTACGCGCAGCAGACGATGGCACGTTGCCACCGGTCCAAGTTGATCTCGGTCTCTTCACAATGCACGCTATTTCGACGCTCGCAAGTGACACGCGCTCGCGCAAAGAGATGATCTCGCTTGTACAGACACTTTCCTGCATTGAAGATCTGCAGCCCGGCCCTCGAATCGTAGCAGCAGTCCGTGAAGCACTTGATCGCCTTCGATGGACACCCTAATCGAACAGAACAAGCATCGATTGCGACATTGATTGCGAATCATTCAAACAGAAAAGAGCTTGGAATCTCTTGTCCTCGGCGACGGAATGCAATCTCCTTTTTGATGCACTGAGACCTGAGTGTGTCGGTTATTGACGAGCTCTGACTCTCTTTTAATATCTCCCTTGACGGCCAATCTAACGTCACGCCTGTGAGCGCTACGCCAACGACGCTGCGTCGCCGGGGCTTGATCTGGACTTTACGTTTGAGAACTTGCTTTTTCCGCCCAGCGGGCCGTGGGATCATGCGCTATATGATCTGCACCCAGGAAATCGCGGTGTACTCCCTATCGGTCTTTTTTAAGCAGCTGATCCGCTATATCACGATACTCGTGACGGAATTTCTGCTCTTTGCCTTCATTAGGGAAACAAATTTGCGTGGACTGAACGTGAGCAGTGATGGCAAGTCCTACGAGTCGCCGCGGACCTTCATCACTTCCAAGGAGATTTACGACTGCGTGGAAGATGCCCAGCGCAATCATACAACTGCGGCTGAGATCCTAAGCCACGAAAACATCATGGTTGCCTGGGACACTCTCTTGAGCACGGTCAAAGACTCTACCCACGCCCCGCCAGTCAACTGGAATACCCAGAATGGCTCGATCATGTTCAGCAAGACCTATGTGGATCAACACTTCAAGTTCGTCTCGGGAGTCTATAAGCCCAGGAATAGCTTGCTGGACATGTTCAACAAGATTGTGGATAAGGGCTTTAGCCACAAGTTCCTGGGGATCACCCGAAACGCCATTACTGTTTTCCCTCTTTCGCGTGACAAGCCGTTCATTCTTAACACCATGCGCATTCACGAAGGCAAGAAAACAAGGTTGCAACTTTCGGACCCATACTACGACATGCGTACCGTCACGCAGTCCGACGGGACGCCTATCTCAGACTTGCTCGTGGGTAGCCATGTCCGGTTTAACGAAGACATCGTGCACAAGAGTATGGGAGATTGTGTTTGGCGTCACCAGGCACTAACCGAGGTTCGGGGGATCTAATCTACAACTGTCGCGAGCTACGAGCCCGTGCGGACGAGCAAAACGTGCCCGAAGATGAAGAAGTCCTGGTGCTTTCAGACGCCAACAGCAGCGGTAACAACTGCAGCAATTACAACAGCAGCAACAACAACAACAACGATGATGATGGCGATGAAGATGAAGATGACAACAGCGACAATGGCAACAAAAACGACAGTGAAGACAACAACAACGATGGCGAGGTTAATCACGCTGGCCAAATGGACCTAGAGAATGATGGTCCCGTGTTTAGGGACTCGCGTGAGCACCTTGATAAGGTGCATTTGCGAGCCGGTACGTTCGTATTGCTCGGCTCGAACAGTACCGCGCCATCCGATCACTACCCGAAAGCTTTAAGGACAATGCACGACAAAGCCTATGACAGCAAAGTATTCAAGAAGGCGCGCCGCAGATGATTTTTGCAGGGCCCCGCGGTCTCCACTATTGCCTAAAGCAACTAAGTATTCCTTGCGACAGCTCTCGTTCTTGCGTGTGCGCATGAACGACACCCTATGGGGCCAAAGCCTTCACGATCTATTGTTCCATTTTGTCGTTGATAATCCTGATTCTTGCTTCGCAATCAACGGCGTCGTTCTTTGTATAAAGAACCTTGCCGGAAAATCAAATTCTGCCGTACGCCGAGAAAAACAGATTGTCTTGATTAGCAGCGCTAGTCCCTTCAACACCAAGGAAGTCCACGTATAACCAAGAAGACAAAACGAAGCAAAAGCAATGGCTCGGTCTTCGCTCAGGTAGCACAGAAAGATGGCTTCAGCCTCGCGCTTCTGCTCAGCTAGTGTCGAGCCTACGTTCAAGCAGACTGCCACTCGGAGCTCAACGCGACTGCATGCATGTCTGGAGATTCGGGTCTGGGTTTCCTCAAACAATTTAACCCGCGTTTCGAATGGAACACAGTTCCGCAGAGATCCCGTTGTTTAGGACATGAGGCAGCAAGGCCTCTCTTTTGTATATCAAGGGCAGTTTGGGCAGGAAAGGACTCCAGCAAGACACATCTTAAAAATGGTGAGTTCGCTCCCTGCTCGCATCTGGAATTAACACCTGCGAAATTGCTAATGCCTTCGGGGCGAACCTCCTGCACCGCATGCTTGAAGGTCGGGAATGTACTCCCAGAAATGCCTTTCGTCGAGCGGTTTCTGACTAAAGATCTCTTGTCTGCTTTGCAGCGAGCTCAATCCGCCTCAAGAAAAGGGCATGAGCAATCTTTTGCATGCTCTCTCACAGAAATGACTCGTCCAAGTTGACATTTCTCTGCAAGACTGGGCCTCACGCGATCAATAAAGGCACTCTTTGAGCAACAAGTTCGTGACAGCGTAGCTCAATGACGTAGCTTGGAAACTCCCCCTCCTGCTGCCGGGTTCGTGAAGACCCCACCATGCTGAAGATGCTGCCATGTGTGCAACCTCACACTCGGCCCATTTCAAAAAATAGATGTTGGCATGTGCACACGCACAAAAGAGAGCAGGCAAGCACATGGCCAAGCAAGCAAGTAAAAAGCAAGCAAAGAGCCAAGTCCTCGAGCTGAGAACGGCGCGGCGTGGCACAGGATGAGAGGAAAGGAAAGTCGCGCGAAGAGCTCGTGGCCTCTCCATCCCCCATTCCTCCCTTTTCCACGAAACATGCCATGTGTGCAGTGCAACCTCACACTCGGCCCATTTCAGAAAATAGATGTTGGCATGTGCACACGCACAAAGAAGAGGCATAAAAAGAGAGCAGGCAGACAAGTAGCAAAAAGGAAGCAACCAAAGAGCAAGCAAAGCGCCAAGACCTCGAGCTAAGAACGGCGCAGCGTGGCACAGGACGAGAGAACAGAAACGAAAGGCGCACCAAAGAGCTCGCTTTTAAAAATCATTCGCAGCTTAGAAGTTTTGTAAATACGAACAAGGCGCAGAGTCTCTCGTCAAACCAGTCAACAGAACTCGAAGTTCGTTTGTCTGGTCGGTTCGCTACCATCGTAGATTTTCGATTTCAGATCCATTGATTTGCTCGACAGAATTAAACAGAATTAATCTGTTTCGCCGTAGAGACGATTGATCCTTTGCTCAAGACTGAATGCCTACGCTGGGAGTCATCTCCGATGTTCAAATGATCTCTTTCGATGGCAAACCTTTCCTTTTCTCGTCAATGGCTCCAGTATCCCGCACACAATCACAAGGACAGCTAGATACAAGCAGCATGAATTTGAGGGGTGACAGAATCGATCCTACGTTTGCACAAAAAGTTTTCGCGAAGTTTGGGGTGGTAGATAGGGCACACCGCACAGTTTTCTGAAACGTGACTCCAAGGGCAGCTGAGCTTTCATGAAGTCACAATTAGCTCCAAATCCTGTATAAATGGCGTAAAGAGGACCAATATCATTTATGCATAGTGTTTGAACATCTTAGTGCATCTTATTTAGACATCACGACATTGTGTGTAATCCTACTGCGTCTTTAGATCTTTTTTCATTCAGAACTCTAACCATGTTTTGACAAAAATATTATATTTTCTATTGAATTGTATTGTTATTATACAAATTTTACAAAATATACGCATAATTTATAATTAATAATTTATTCATTCATCAAAACTCATAAAAAGTAAATCAATTGTATTATATTTTGTTTAATTAAGATTATTACGCATTTTGAGGACTAAATTAAACAAGATTTTCAATAGTTTAGTTCCGCAAAAGGAGAGAGCTAGGGCTCAGCTTCGCCGGGCGCGACCACTCCAAGAGCGCGAATGTACGCGTCGAACGGCCGCCCGAACACACTCCAATACTTGTACACGCTAGGCGCGGGATGAATGAACAATGAACGTGATATGTTCAGATCAAAGACTTAGTTTCTTGACAGCACGCCTCCCGCCGCCTTGCTCTTCCCTCGGTCTCCGTCGTGTAACGAAGGCTCCCCGTGGCTCGCTTTCGTATGCACCCGGAAGGCGGCCGCTGCGCAAGTAAGAGAGGAATCAGAAATCCTTGATCAATGGATGGATGTCTGTCTCTTCGATTCGAATCCTCTCCGGCGCCGACGACCGGCCGGGTCCAACCCAGCGCGCGCGCGGAGACGGGCGTCCCCGTCGCCTCTCTCTATGCGGCTGGGCCTCCGGCGCTCTCGCATCCGTTTAGTTGTGGAGAAGAAGCGGAGTCTCCGATGCCACGATCGGACAAGTGTTCATCGAATAAATTGAGTGACTAGTTTATCTCATCTAGGTCGGTTATTCTCTCTCTCTCTCCTCATAGAGGATGTGACAAAAGCCAGGACTATAGTACGCCATGACGAGGCTTGGACATCTATCCTTCAAGGACGCACGCAGTCGGGACTCGGAAGTCCGGCAGCTTATTTGGCTCAGCACTCGACCTGGAAGTTGTGCTCGACCTTTTATGGTGACTGCTTGCGCTTCAGTCTTTCACTGCACATATGTCTGTTGTGCGAATCAGTTGCCGTTGCTTACATTCTGTAGGCTTGAAATTTGCACTGCTTATATTCATTCGTTCGCGTGTGCTGATTCCTACGAGAGAACGGACGAGCATATTGACTCCCTCGGTTCTTTGACGGGTGGACTTCGGGATAAGCACGAAGTGGTTGTATTTGGGTTCCCGCGCTTGGTTAGGTAGGTCAGGTACCCGAGGCGCGGAAACGTTGAGTTCGAAAAAGATAGCGATAGATCTTCTTGCAACACAGATACGGAGCTCGATTTTCTTACGAGGTAGGGAGGATGTAAAAGCCTAGAAGCAGGCTAGAGATGATTGAAAGAAGTTTCGATTTATACTGTTCGTGTTGTTTGTAAAATTGCGCAAGCGTGGGTCTGATTGAATCCCGAGACATTTGCATTGCTTTGACTCTCGCTTGAAGCGCATGATCTGATCAGACAGTTTACTTGGAGAGTGAGTACGTAGATGGAGACTCTTGGTCGTGTTTTTTTGATGCTCACGCGCAACTATCTTTTCCTGTGACAACCGCGAGGTCCACCCACATCCATGGCCAGCCTGGGGACTCGACATATAGATTGGCCGCTGCTATGTCGACTAGGGACATAGATTACTTTTCAACCGACGACAAAAGGAATGAGCCAGGCTAGGCCTCAGTGCTTGCTTGCAAGTAAGCAACGACCTTCGTTGTTTCGTTCTTTAATTAATGAGCACCTCATTGGCCGGCCGATACTTGAGTGTTCCAGGCGAGCTCAGCTTTCCTGCTCACTTCCAAATACTCTTGATGAGTTTTGAAATCAATCCTACATACATAGCTTTTGCAGTTGCACAAACTGGTTCATCATCTATCTATTTTACATACTATGACCGAATCGCACGATGCAAAAGCCACCCAGGCCAACCAGCAATCACACACAGAGAAAGAACATAACTTTCGAACAGCATATTATTATACAAGGATGAATGCTTTGAAAAGGCAAGCGTCTGTATCATCGAGGATTTCAGGTTTTCTTCCCTAAAAAACCAGCCTGCAGTTATCGTGTGTCAGCTCTTGTACATGACCGAAACAGGAGCTACGGAGTTCGCAGTCGTCGTCATCATCAACATCATTATGTGGACGTGTCGTGTGTCTCAAGGCCGCTCTCGGTGTCAACGCGCGCCGTCAAGTCAGGGGAGATGTGCTTTCCTTGATAAAAGGGCAAGGATTCCCGATTCATGCAGGGAAAGAGACAGTTACGGAGCTGACGATCGCAACAACAAATGTAGGACAGGACCACAACAACAACCCCGGCGACACCCATGATGACACCCGTTGCGATCGGATTCGCGCTGATCCAGGCAAGAAAAGGGGAAAGGTCGGAATCTGATGAGAAAAGGTCCGTGGGAATATTGTCGAAGCACACATGTGTCTCAGCGTCGCACTCGAGCAGCCAATTGCAATCGTCATCAGATTTGCAGGTCTGAGACGTGAGGCACGGAAGACACGAGCTGCCGCCACAATCAACGTCGGTCTCGTCTCCGTTCTTCACGCCATCCCGACATCCGTCCGCGGTTCCATCCCGAATGCTCTCCACAGAACTCTTGCAGGCACCTTGGTAACAGTATGCATTGTCCCCACATCGTGTGCCGTCGAGCACACGAATAGGAGCCAAATTGTAGCACGATGCCTCGGTGGCCCCAGTCGGAATTCTCTCGCACCGCAGAAAGTCGCACGAGCTCGTGGAGCAGTCGCCGACAAAATAGCCACGAATTGCACACTGAAATTCTCGGTCCATGCACTCGCCTCGATAGCAAGACCCGTCTGCGTAGTCAATAGAGAGCACGCACGAGGTCCCAACGTCGGCAAAAGTGTCTTCCGGACATGATGCAGACATCCCATCGCACACTTCTTCTTGATCGCACGCACTCGAGTCTTTCTTTGCTCGACACACATAATTCTCAGAGGCTGTTCGGGGTGCGCAAGTGTCAGGGGAACAACATGCGTCGTGAAGCGCCGAGCATTTGGCATTTTCCAGAAGCTTGCAAGTCGTCGCATTACAGCAGGGGTCACTATCACCCTCGGCTAAGCCACCGGCGAGCACGTCACATTCCTCGCCGGCTTCCAGCACCCCATTGCCGCAAACTGCAAGAGATGCGTCGTTGCGGTCGTACAAGAAAACGGTATCGTCGTCCTCTTGGTCAGCATTACCAGCTTGCGAGCAAGCATCCGTGGTGAGAAGTTGACACGTGGTGATGTCGCAGCACGGATCATCGGCAGCGTCACACTCCTCGTCCCCTTCTACGAGACCATTGCCGCAAATGGCCTCCATGCATTTTGTGATATTCTCGTTTTGCAAGAGTTGCTCGAACCATTGCAGCGTGCATTCGCTCCATTGCGGTTTCCCCGTCTCCGTGATCGAGTTCATGAGATAATAGGCGCCATCGTCATTACAAGTCAGGTCTCCAGGAGATGTCCGGTCGGTGTGGTACGCGCCGAGCCCATGCATGAGTTCGTGGGACATCGTGTTGGCCACGTATTGTGTGCTGAGAAAGTCGCCTTGCGAAATCCCGGTTTTCCACGCCTTATCGCACACCGTGCCAACATACGCAAGACCGATCACAGACCCTCCGGTATTGCTTCCGTAGAGATCCCATCCCGTGACGAGGTGTGCAAGATCATGGTCCGGTAATGCGCCAGCATTGCTCCTTGTCCAGGCTGTAAAGTTTGTCAAGAGTGCAGAAGATTCCACGCTCCTTCCCGTGCTTGAAAAGAGGTTTGGCCAAGGGTCCGTGCTATCCATGGTAACAATACCGGCAACCTCAATGCTTATGGTATGGCCTCCGGGAAACTCGCGGTAGATCTCCTCGACGAGGCCCATCAAATAGACTGAGACAGACAACAGGACGAGGTCGTCTTGGTAGACAGTGTGCATGCGAGCATCGCTCACGAGTAGCACGCGGACAAAATGCGTCTTGGGCGAGGAGGAAGTCGCTGTCGAGGATGTCGCCGCTGAGATCGCGCCAGCGTCTTCTTTCATTCGATTCAAATTAGTAGCATTGGGGGTCTTTACTAGGTCAGACAAATCGACATCCAGGACGCCGCACGCGCCTCGGGAAACTTTGAGACCAGCACTGTCTGACGGGGTCTCCGTTTTGTCTGGGAGCTGCTCCTCCGTCGTCTCTGAGGACTCTCCTGACGTCACTGTCGTGGAGATTGCTCCATTTGCCGCTCCGTGCCAGTTGGCATTGTTGCCGTTTGAGTTCCCGTTGTTGCCGTTCGAGTTCCCGTTGTTGCCATTTGAGTTTCCGTTGTTGCCATTCGAATTGCCATTGTTGCCGTTCGAGTTCCCGTTGTTGCCGTTCGAGTTC
>KN805436.1:139792-180602 GCA_000818945.1 Schizochytrium sp. CCTCC M209059
GAGTTCCCGTTGTTGCCATTCGAATTGCCATTGTTGCCATTTGAGTTCCCGTTGTTGCCATTCGAATTGCCATTGTTGCCGTTCGAGTTCCCGTTGTTGCCGTTCGAGTTCCCGTTGTTGCCGTTCGAGTTCCCGTTGTTGCCGTTCGAGTTCCCGTTGTTGCCATTTGAGTTCCCGTTGTTACCATTCGAATTGCCGTTGTTGCCGTTCGAGTTTCCGTTGTTGCCATTCGAGTTCCCGTTGTTGCCGGTCGAGTTCCTATTGTTGCCATTCGAGTTCCCGTTGTTGCCATTCGAGTTCCCGTTGTTGCCATTCGAGTTCCCGTTGTTGCCATTCGAGTTCCCATTGTTGCCATTCGAATTGCCATTCGAATTGCTGTTGCTATTCGCATTTGCCATTCTTCGTCCAATGCGGTGCGCATGCTGGTGACCGTGACCATCTTGTTCGAGCACGACATTCGGAAGGTCCGTTTCGCGCAAATCGCGGCCACGGTAGACGACATAGCTTCCCGGGGTCGCGAGGAGAGGCTCAATGTGCCAATCTTCTTCAACAACATTATCGTCTTCATCCCGCCGCGAAACAAGGATGCGACCCCGGACCTGATGGGCGCAAAATGAAACGACGGCGCCCTCGCCAATAAAGAAGCAGTCAAGCGCTGGCTGCGCTGGCTGGCGCTTGAGCTGACCGTCGCTCGAGACGCCCCAAATGGCAAAGTCTGGGGCAAAGAATCGAGGATGGCGCGAGAGCGGTATATTGACGCGCGTTCCAAACGCGCTCAAGGCAAAGTCGACGGCATCCGTGTCTCTGCGGTCCTTTTCCTCGTGGTTGTTGTCAGCGCTGTTGTTGGCAACGCCGAGTTCCGCACTTTTCAGTACGCGACGAATATCCTCGTTTTCGTGAAGCCCGTCTACGATCTCGTACGCGTCCAGCGTCTCGAGGAGCCGGGCGTCCCGTCGCTCCGCGGCGGACAGCCGTCGTCGCGCGCCTCGGGTCCGCGTCCCGCGCACCTGTTGCGCGTGTCCTTGTGCTCCAAGCGCCAGCACGCCCAGCACCGCGCCCACCAGAGCGAGCACGAGTCCTCCTCCTCTCTTCGACAGCCTCCGCGTCCTCGCGCAGCGGCCCCCGGGACCGCGCCGCTCGCCACGCTCGCGCTTGCGCTCGCGCTCGCGCTCCTCGCCCGTCTCCGCGCGGGTCGCCTGCCTCGGCGTGCGCGCGTACCCCTGATCGCGGCGCTGGCCCCGCCGCGCCATCTTCGGAGCCTCCCGCTCTCTCTCTCGCTCCCTCCCTCCGTTCCTCCCTCTCTCCGCCACCGCTGCCTGGCCTCCCTCGCGCGCCGAGAGCGCCCTGGCGGAGGGGCGGCGCGTCTGCTGCGCGCGCCCTCGCTGCAGCTGAGCGCGTCCTCGCCGCCGCTCTCCGCGTTCTCGTTCTGCCTTGGCTTGGCCTCTTCTCTCTTCCCTCGCTTGGGAGGGAAGGGAAGCGAGCGGTGCACGAAGCACAAGCAAGCACGCAAGCAAGTAAAAGCAAGCACACAAGCAAGTAAAAGCAAGCAAGCAAGCGTCGACGAATGATCTTCGCGGAGCGCGATGGACAAAGCGAGTCCAGCGGCCTGGGCTTGGTTGACTGATCCTTCCTTCCCTAAGCCCGCGCAGACCGTGGCTGCTCGGAGTCCAACAACCTCGGCAGCAGCGCGGCGTGCGCGCGTGCGCGAGTTGGAGTGAAGTTTGTGCGATCGACCCTGGGCGAGAGAAAGTCAGCGCCGCCGTCGCCAGCGCGTGCGGGTGCGTGCGTGCACGCGTCGGCCAGCACGCGCAGCTACAGCGTTTCTCGCGCAAGTGCCGCAAACCTGGTTTCCACACTTGCGCGCACCCAGCGCAAGTGCGCTATGCCGCCGCCGCTGCTGCTGTCCCGCGGTGTGTCCTCGCGGTCAGTCATCGCTGCCGGCGCGTACCCCCCTACCGGTATTTTCGAAGCCAGCAGCTGCAGCACAAACACACTCGACGACGGGCACTCGAGATTGTTGACATGAGCGCGAGCAGCAGCATTGCAGACAGCAGCGGTCGTGTCGGCTGCGGCCAACCACAGAAGACTTTAAAGAGTGGATTCGCTCTGAGAGAGAGAGAGAGATGAAGGACTTTTCTAGGCAGGAAGGGACGCGGAAGATGCGAATGCTAACCTGCTCGCGCAGATCATTCAGATGATTCTGGACTTGATCTCGCATCAGTCAATCAAGCCACAGCCGTTGTGACTGGCTGACTGGTAGAAAGCAATTGATTGAGCATCCGCGCCGATTTTAGGAAGCTTCATTCTAGAATAAAAGACAAAAACAAAGAAAAAAAATACGACGTTCTCGTTGCATTGGGAGACATCATCCGAGAAAGAGAGACAAAACACGCAAATGCCACTGCCACTGCCCGCTAGGCAACGATCATGGCCTAAAGCCTTCCTTGCGTAGGTAGCAAGTACTAGGGCCGAGGCCTACCACGAGAACGAACTGTGAGCGCTCCACATTCGACACTACTCTCGTACAATACCTCCCATGTGCAGAGGTCTCCTCGTGCTCGCACTGAATATCTTCCGTGGATAGGGGCATCGAAGATGTTGTTGCGAGGCGTTCCCGTTCTTTACATTTGGCATGTTGGCCATGCTTAGAGTCGCGGAAGCGTTCTTAATGCCCACATGGTCCCGTGCGCGAGTCTTGGGCGTCTCCGATCACAACCTGACGTGCCAAGGCGAGACGAACAAAGCCGCAACCGCTACGCGTGTCGGAGGCAGACTCCCGCGCAGAGCGAGCCACGCCGTAAACGTCGCAGCGTACCATCTGCAGCGCCAGCGATGGACGTAACGCACGCCTATGAAGACGGCCTGCACCGCCATGGCCGGCGACGCCAACACGCTCACCTTCGTCCCGGCCAGCCCTCGCAGCGAGAGTGGGACACCAAAGTACCGAGGGAGAGAGCGCCACTCTGGACAGACGATGCAGCCTCGTCAAAAGTCGACCGTTTGCTCAAGAAACGACCCCAAAAGCCTGGCATCAACACACGCGAGGTACAGCGCACCGTCGAGGTCGAATTCCTCACGAGCTCTGGCCAGCTACGACGCGTGCTCGTTGTGGTCGCTGGTCAAGGGCAAAGCACCGGCAAACCAATTCTTGACACGGTCTCCCACGCAAACATTGCCCATGCT
Organism: Schizochytrium sp. CCTCC M209059; assembly: GCA_000818945.1. Taxonomy (NCBI): domain Eukaryota; class Bigyra; order Thraustochytrida; family Thraustochytriidae; genus Schizochytrium; species Schizochytrium sp. CCTCC M209059. The sequence continues at coordinate 142,976 of KN805436.1, forward strand.
ACACCTGTACTGGACGACTTCACCACGGCAAGTCGCCATCTACGACAAACTGGCCCGCCACCGCCTGAACACCACCACCACCACCGCCGCCGTCGACAACGACGGCTTCCTCCTCCTTCGGCGACCGAGAACCCCGAAGCAGCTCGCATACACGAGCTCGAACGCAAGGTTCGGGCATACCAACGTCAAACAGAAGAACAAGAGCGCCAGCTTCATGCGCGAGAACGTCATGCGCAAGCGCAACAGTATACGCGCCAGCGTCGCGAGCAAGAACGTCAAGCCCGCGCAAAAGAGCGTGAGCATGTTCCTCGCGCAGAGGAGCTACTGCTGAAACGAGAGCGTAGACTTCAACAAGAGGAACGCTTGACGAAACGAGAGCTCAAACTTCGCGCAGACGAGCTGCAAATGAAACGGGAACGCAAGCTCTACAAGGAAAAACGCAGAATGAAGCGCGAGCGTAGATTATTTAAAGAAGAGCGCAAGCTACAACGCGACCGCAAACTCCGCAAGCAAGCACGCAAACTTCGCGAGCAGGAACGTCAAGACTATGCACAGATGCGCGAAGAAAAACACTTCTCGCACAAACAGAACAAGTCTTCGCGTCGCCGCCACCACGTCAGCGACACGATGCGCTCGCAGGACCTGTCGCACGGCATTGTCACATGGGACCCTTCGGAGATGCCGGAATTCAGTGACGCCGATCTCCGGCTCTCCGGGGCAATCCTCGTGCCCGCGGCCCTCGCCTTCATCGTCTCATCCGTCGTGCCCATTCCAGGCCTCTTTTGGGCAATTCTGCCACAAATCCTCAACCAAATTGGCTGCGAAGTCCTTCTCGGGGGCAACAAGACATTACATCCTAGTGTATCGCGCAGTGTACTTGGAGCGACAGTGCTTCAAGTTCTTGCCGCCATCGTGTTCTGCAGTACACTCCTCACAACAGATAAAATTGTGCATGTCAGCTTCAAGGCGCTTGCACTCGGCGCTGCGACTCTTGTTGGCCGCGCCATGTTTCTTCTCCGTGACATCAATTTTCCAGTGGCCGACGCGCATGCCCAGGTTGGCGAAAACAGCAACGATGTCGACACGTCGCGTTTACCCGATTCTCCTGCCAGAGACAAAGAGGTCCTGAATCGAGAAAAGAACCAAGATACTTTTCGTCACTCGAGCCTCGCTTCTGGATCCAACGTTCCACCCTTTTCGCAAACGCAAGACACGTTCCGCAACGCGATTCCTCTTCGTTCCAGGGCGCTTGTTTCACTCATTGTTCCTCCCGTGCTCGCGTGGGCATTGGCGCTACGTCTTCCTATTGCAGGAGCACTCTCGTTTAGTGTGGCAACGCCCTTGCTCACGCGCTTCATGGGAGCTTCACTCATGTTTCCCGAGCAGACCTTTTCACAACACCAAAGTGGGCAGTGGTATGCTTTGCTCAGCACCACGGGGCTCGCGCTCTCATTCTTGAACCCCATCGTCTACGTCCTCGTGATCCTCGCATCGGCAAGTCCGCTGGTTGCTAGCACAGTCTCTCTTTTGGTTGGCTTCCTCGCATGGACGACCGTTCTTGGCTCTCTCTCTGCTGCTCGTACACAGTCTGGCTCGGATGCAACATTGGAAAAGTCACCACCGACGTCAACGACATTGGCGCAAGCCCTCCAGGCTTGGCTCTTTGGACTCGTCTTTGGCTTTGCCCCCGTCCTCTTTCCCATCTTGTACATGCGCAACCATCTCAACGAGGACGAGACTTTCATTGACGTGATCAGCTCGGCACATGGTGCGCGCGTCATTGGCACTGCGCTGCTCTGCATTCCACCAGGGACGCTCGGTCTCGGTGCACTGATCAGGGGCCCGTCTGCCAGTGTTTACGCTCTCGTCTTTCCGTGGACAGCGCGTCGTCAAGATCGTTGGGTATCTCAAACCGTGGGCCTTCTCGGCTGGATCTCGTATCTCGTTGCCATTGTGACATACGTGACCGGAGATCACGCCACCTTTTCCGCGCGGGATCCTCGAGACTTTGTTCTTGCTGCTGGCTTCTTTGCCTGGATCCTCATGATCACCTCTTTGCTTCTCTTCAATCCCGAGCGGGCGGCCTCGGAACGCATGCGCAAGAACACTGGCGAAACCGGCGGTGGACTCGCGCATATTTTGTATGAACCCTTTGCACTCAGCGTCTTGCTCGGTCGCCTCATCTCCGCGCTCATTCTCACTGCAGGTGCCGCCCTCTTTGCCATTGCCTTTGTCGTGGACTTTTACGCCGAAATAAGGGCAGTGCGCCTTGTTGGCATCCCCTTGGTCATTTGTGGAATCACCGGCAATATTTATGTCACCTACACCTTTGCGACCGAAGTTTCTCCCAACAAACGGCATTCGTTGCGAGCGCTCTGTGGCTGGGGCCTGTTTGCCATCTCCATGTCTCTCGGATGGGCAACTGTCCTGTGCCACTTTCCAGCAACTGCTGTCTTGCCCTTGGAGCAAATGTGCCCAATGTTCGAGCAGAGGCGCTCCATTGCCATGACGGGTTTGCTCGGATGGGTTGCTCAGGTCATGGTAGGTCATGCTCTTGTAGAAGTATTGCGAGGAACGCGAAAGCTCTCCAAGTCGTCGTCTCGACGCAGCAAGGCACGAAAGCCACGTACACCAGAAGCAAAACCTCGTATTTTACATCGTCGCGCGCCGTGGCCTTGCGACGACAGCAGCAGTGACGCTGTAATCGAGCAGGATGAACAAGTCTATGCAAATCTTGGTGTCGACGTCGCGTCGGGTGACGAGCTTCAAGGTGGCACTGGTGTTTCCGAGGTCGATGAGCAACAGAGTAGCGTCGGGGGAGCCAACGAGAGCTCTTCCGAAATTCTCAGCGATGTAAGCGATGATGACTCGGATAAAGAGAATGCAAATGCTAGGGAGAACGAGGTTGCATCAGAGAGCGAGGACGTTGCCAAAAATGAGTCCGCCGACGAGAATGAAGAGATTGATCAAAGCGAGGATCTTACTTCAAATGATGCCCGAAGCGAGACGTCCTCGGAGGGCGAAATCGAGGCCGAGGTCGATGCCGAAGCAGGGAGCCAAACCGAGTCGGGCTCTTCCGCGGCGACACGGGCGAGCACTGTCAATGAAGAACCTGTCGAGGAGATGCCCGACGTTTCCAGTGATGAAGACGAAGGTGTTAGCAGTGGCTCAGAGAGCCAGGCCGAAAGGTCATTTCTCGTCAGCGCGCAACCGTCGCCGCTCTCGCAAACGTCCGGACAGCCTCCGCACGAAGGTCAGCAGTACACCTCGTCCTTGCTGGACAACATTCTCTCCTCCCCAGGGGTCATCATTCTTCCTGCGCCCATTGCGGCGCTGCACTTGCCCGACTTGGACGAGGCTACGACGGGCAGCGAGCTCAATGATTCGATTCTATCCCCACTTTCCATCCACTCCGTGCCATCCTCAGACACGGAGGACGAGGTTCTAAATGCAACCTCTGCATCAGGATTGCGCAAAGACAACGCTGGAAAGGACGCTACTAATGCCGATCCCGGCACAGATGATGAGCAAAACAGTGAGCCTCCACTCACTTATATCGCAGCAAGCAGCGACGCCTCAAGTGTGAACACAGCGGATGCAGATGCTGATGTTGCTGCTGAGCTTGCTGCAGAGACATTCGACGACGAAGGCGTTGCAAACCATAGTGAAGCCGCATCTAGCGTCCTAGCTGACGAAAGTCCTGGAGACGACGACGAGAAGAATGGGAGCAAGCATGCCGACAACCAGGACGTTGTCCGCGAACAAGCAAGTGAACTCGGAAGTGCCAGCCACCCTGCTCTTGCTGGGGAAGATGAAGCGATGCTTCCTGTTCCAGCTGCTACTGATGACGAGACGACACTTCTAGTGGATGCTACGCCTCAAGCTCTGGACCTTCTTGTTGCTGTTGCTACTGTGGATGCTGCTGCGTCTGTTGCAACGGATGCTACCGCGAATGTTGCGACCGACACTGCGACGGATATTGCCGAGAATATCGTCCCTTCGAACACGGACAACGCGCCGAATGTTGACGAAGATATGTCGGACTTTGCTGACGCAGAAGAGTATGCTGCTGCTGCTGCAGAGGAGAATGCGTCTGTTTTTGCTGATGAGTTTGCGTCTGCTGTCGATGACGACATGCCCCAATCTCACAATTCTCCTTTCGTCCTCATTAACAATCCATCAGAAGCTCATGGAGAGCTGGCGTTAAGGATTGATAAAGAGGAAACAATGTTGCACGATGGTGAGCAAGTGTCTGACACCCTTGCTGCGGAAGCAAGTTTAGCTAGAGACGATACCGATCCCGTTGATGGAAATGTATCCACCGCTGTCGGTACCATTCATGGCACCGAGAGCGAACTTGATGTGCCTGTCGAGGAAGACAAAGACGACGCTGAGAATGGCGACGGCGTGTCTGCTGAGCACAATGCGCTTGCTACTGCGCAGGACGACGTCAATCACTCTGAACACAAAGTTAAATTGACTGATTGCGACCGCGACATTGTCAATGCAAGTGTCACCGAGGAGATTTCTCATGCAAATGACGAGAGTCCCCTTTTGGAGGAAACAAACGCTGATGAAGAAGCCATCCCAAGTCAAATGGAGACTGCTATGGATGGAGAGGACACTTTACATGATGATGATCAGGATGGTGATGATGACGATGAAGATGCTAATGATGGCGGCGCCAACGAGGCGGCCGACGCTTCGGAAAGTTATGATGGTGCAAGTAATCTCCAATTCGATGACGCAAAGGAGGCAACTAGCACGATTGCGAAAGACGACGATGACGCTGAGGACAATCGGCATGGCTACGGCATGGATGACCAGGATGCCGTCCAGAGCGATGTCAGACGAGACGACACGGACGACGAGACCTTCGAAGATCAAGCTTCCAAGTTCTCCACACCAGGTGCCTCGAGTCTGCCAGGACGCTTCGCCTTGAGCTTGAGCGAGCCTCGAACCTTCGGACGAAGCCGCCAAGGCCACGGCGTCGAGGAAGAGGAACTTGTTGACGAACTTCATGTGCCTCTCAACATTGTCTGTGGTCATGATCAAGACAGCGAAGTTGAATCTTCAAGACGCTTGCCGTTGCCGCTGTCGGTCGAGTTGAGCTCTGACGAGATGGACTCAGTGTACTCGTTCTGTGACGACAACAATGATGACGATGATGATGATAAAGGCGACAACAAGAAAAACACGGACAATGTCTCATCTCTGGAGGGGGCCAAGGCTGAAGATGATGCGACCGTGACTGTAACTGACGCGACCAAGTCCGGCGAGAATGCAAAAACTCGCGCGACAACCGGAGGCGCCGAGGGAAAGAATAACAGCGAGGTGGAAGTAGAGCTCAATGTCAAGATCAAGGTTGAAGTTGGCGTGGAACGTGGCGGTCGCATCTCAAATGTTGAAGTAATTACACAAGGTACTGGGGCGTCCGAACATGCGCAGCAATCAGCTCCCGCAAGCGATAGTCCTGCAGTCTCAGCGGATGAAAATGACGAGGGGCGCAAGTCGGTACATGAGAACGAGGACGAGGACGAGGACGAGGACGAAAGCGAGGATCGCGGGCCAACGCTTGACGTTGGTTCGGTCTTTAGGATGCTTTTCGGAACGGAAGGGTCAATGTTTGGCGATAATTCCGATGAATCCGACAATGAGGCCAAGGCAGGCGCAGGTAACACGAATCATACCGAGGTCGAGACGGCTTCGCGAGCGAGCTCGAGTGAATCTGTACACACGCACTATGGCGCAGCCAAGACCCCAGAGCCTGACGCGCGATCACTCTCGTTTTCCTCATCCGATGACGAGAACGAGGACAATTTTGGCGGTGCCGAAGATGAGGAAGACGCAACAGTGGTGGGGATTAAAGATTCCCCACCCTCCGAAACATTTTCGTCGAGCCATGCACAATCGTTGGTCCTTCGAGATGTAAGACCAAGTGGTAGAAGTCCCGACACCGACGCGCCCCTCACACCCCTCACGCCGACGACGCCACTGACGCCACTGACGCCACCAAGAACCCGGGTGGGAAGTGTGCTGAGCGACGCGACCAACGCAACCTCGGAACGCGTCTTTGCTGCACACGCGTCAGATAGCGATGACCACAACGACGACGACGTATCGAGCACTGAACTGGACGCCGAGACAGTCCTTGCGCGGCTTGAAGAGACCATCTTGGCCGCTTTAGACAATGGACCGAGCGATTCAGAAGGTTCAGACGAGGAGGCGGCGTGAGCGGGACGGGCGTTGCACCTTTGCACGGAATTCTGTTAGGCGCCAGGATCGCTACCTGGACTACTGCGCGCATCGTCTGCAACAGCAGCCGCAAAAACTTGAATGTGGCGCGATTTCGTGGATGCTGACTGCTGACTGACGGGAATGGTCGCTTGCGAAGCGACATCGAGACACCCATAATGGTAGGCCTGACCCGAGCCAAAGACGACAATGCGAGGCGTGCTTGGAGCTTCCGGCGAGAAGGAGGCACCAGGTGCGCGGTTTACGTGCGCTGCCAAGGGAAGCTTGCAAATTCCGCAGCGAGCTCCGCCCCGAAGCAAGACTGCGCGCTTGCGACGACGGTGAAGCGCACGGAAGAGTTCAACTGCATCCTGGCGCAAAATGTCGTTGCAAGTGTGCCGGATCCGCTGCTGAATCCGAATGTCTTCAAATAGCTTGGGTAGCTTCTTCGAGAGTCCTGGGACGACAAGGTCGGCGGGCATTTCGCGAAAGATCTGTACGAGGTCAACGTCGTGCGCGCCGGCAGACTCGAGCAAGCGACCGACGAGAGCCGGGTCGCGGACGCAGCGTCGCACGAGATCCCCCCAGAGCCCAGCGCCGCCCTCGGACTCGACGAAGCGGATGGCAAAAGGGACGTCGCGTAGATTTTCAAGAATAATAGCAAGTGCACGTTGCACATTTTCGTAACTCCCCGTACGGCCGAGTATGTAGACCATCTCCTTGTAAAGAGGGCCTGCGCGGCGGGACTCGCACACATGAAGTGCCTCTTGAAGTGAATAGTGATTGGCTGACTCCAGAAACTCGAGCAGGTCTGCAGGCCGATGCTGCGCATAAAGACGCACTTGAAGATTCTGATAACGAGCCATGCGTTCATGGTTGTATTCTTCTCTCCTTCGGCGCGAGAGCTCGTGAAGAAAGGAGAGAAGGGCGGTGTCTGACAGCGCATGAAGTTGATCGACAATGAGACCGACAAGATCTGCCGTCGCGCTTGCTGCAGACTCATCAGCGCCGAACTCGCTCGTGACGAGCTCTACGAGAAGCGAGACGGCTCTTCGTTCGTCGAGAGCGACGAGGACGGGAACGTGGTCCACTGCGCTCGGAGCGAGGCCATGGCGCTCAATGAGGGAGAAGATGATTTCTGCGCGCTGCAAATCATCTTCTGCTGCATCGTTCTCTTGGGCGCTGGCTTTAAGATACTGATGGAGAGCCGCCGTGTACTGACCGTTCATAACATAGAGCTCGGCGAGAGCATCGCGCAATGCTGGCGGTGCACCGTCAAAGGCAGACTCAATGACGGCGTTGACGCGCTCGATCGCTTTACGCACGTCGAATAGAGGCGCTGCCCGAGGTTTGTCCGTGTGGTCCGCGGTGCGGGGCGAAGGAGCAAGACGATCCCTTCGCAAAAAGGAAAGGGCGCGTGCATGGTTGCTTAAAAGCTCGACCCACTGGCGAAGAATGTGGAGAAGGGCCTCATCATCGCGCACGCGCAAGAGTTCCTCAATGACTGACTCGTAGACAATTGCCGGAAGCTGCGGGTTGCGAACGGGAAGATAGCCAGCGAGCGATCGCAAGTGCTCGAGAGACTCAAATTTACTCGCCCACTGCAGCCAGCGATCTGGATCCGAGTTGAGAAGCCGTGGGCAGAGGCTAGCGGCATGGTTGTATTGATGTTCCGAGAGCAGAAAACCAAGGAGCTTGTCTTGCAGACCTCGAAGCGAGTACGCTTGGAGCTGTCCTGGACCCGCACTTTCCGCGAGACTGAGCGCCACAGCGTAGCGACGGTGTTGAAGCGCATATGCGATGTGGTCCTCCAGAATGCGCGGGCGTGCCGAAACGAGATCACGTGGGCTAAGAATGAAGAGCGTCGGGATCCCTGCTGTCCCGTGCAGTTCGTGCGCCGTGGCAAGAGCGTAGTCTGGAGCCGTGTTGTTTTCGTACCCACGAATGGGAAGAGCTTCCATCGATACGGGCTCGCCATCAGCGCGGGCAATGACACGAAGCTCGGGGCACTCTGCGATAGGGGGCGCAGAGCCTTGATCATCGTTTCCGTCGTTACCTGCGTCTGGCCCATCGTGCGTGCTGCGATCATCAAGAAATGTGAGAAGCGCGAGCTGATCCCGACCAAAGGGAGAAATGCCACATATTGTCTCCACGTGGGCGAACTCATAGAGTGATACAAGCTCTGCATAGCGGGGCAACTGGTTTGGATCGGCCTGCATCTCCTCTTTCGACCTTTCAAAGATGCGCACGACCTTGACAGAGTCGGCCCAGGCAATGAGCAGTGTCGAGTCGTTCTCCCAGACCATGTGACATCGTGCATCGCGTGCGGCCAGAGATCCAGAAGGTCGATCAATAAAGGCAATTCGTTTCTCGTGTGCCTGATCGTAGATCTTGACGCCTGCCTCGTTGGCCCAAGCAATGAGACGAGTACGCCACTTGATCGCAGTGATTTGTCCCTCGCCGCGGTGCAGCTCGGTCTCTACAGAGGAAAACCAGCCCTTGCGCTTGAGCACGAGACGGCCAGCAGCTCCTCCGCAAACGAACATTTTGTCACGATTGCGCGCATACTCGGGGTCTAAGGCTACGGCGAGAATGGGTTGTGGAAATTTGTGTTTTTCAAAGCTGAGCTTGTTCACCTCGTCTTTGGCTCGGCTCGTCGGCCCCACGGCCACACGGCCGTCGACACCGCTCGAGGCAAAGGCTTCGCCAGCAGCATCGAGCGCAATTGACGTAACCCGGCCTCGATGATACTGATTTCTACGAATGAGCATACCGTCGTGTCGTAGCTCAAAGACGGTACCACGCGAGGTGCCAACGAGGATAATGTCGGCGTGGAGGCCGAGACATGTGATCCTAAGTCCAGCTTCCTCAAAGATGGTGGACAAGGTGCCACGTACGCGCTGATACTTGAGCGTGGGTTCGACCTCATCTTCGTCTTCATTCTCATCATCCTGCTCTTCGCTTTCGTTCCCTTCGTCGATCGCGCCTGGGTTGTTGTGCTCGTGCGTGCTCACCGTCGTCGCCGCGAGCTCCGCCTCCTCGTCATGGCTGTCGTCCATGAAGAAGCACGCTCGCTCGGTGCGCGCTTGTCTACACAAGCGTACCGGCGGCGGCGGCTGTAGCTTTCGCGTCGCCGGCTCGCCGGCTCGCCTTCTCGCCCACGTCGCTCGAGCCTGTGCTGGGACGTCGCAGCGACGCGCGCGGTTGCCAAGATACGATGCGTTATCTCCCGCAGCGTGCGTGCTGTTTGCACTGAGTGACCGACCCTTGAATGAGTCATGGTAGTATACTATACCATGCATAGTTTACTAGGCCGAGGCCTGGGCCAAACTCATTGCCTTGGTCCTTGTACGGAGGCCTAGCGAAAGCGAGAGCGAGCGCTTCTTTCATCTCGCGCCAGCAAAGGAAATCTGCCACGAGCAGCGGCGTCGCTTTTGACCTTGACGACGGGGCGAAGCGCCAATCGCCGGCAATCTCAGATCAGCTTCTGGCGAAAAGCAAGAGATGATGCAAGCAAAGTCAGACAAAGAACGCAACTACTGCGGGCGTCAAGCTTACCGGGACGAGATTGCTCTGCATCGCTGCAACATCGGGTGGGAGCTCGTGGCAATTGCTGGCAAGTTGACAAAGCAATGTCACTATTTTTGCCTGTAGCGTCAGAGTAGCGGCGACGTCTAAACTTCCGCCTACACTTTTCAAGTTGACAAAGTAATGTTGCTAATTTTGCCTGTAGTGGCTTCTCATTGAGAACAGGGACGTGAACGCTACCGATTTTGACGGGTGGAGTGCTTTGATGCTCGCGAGTCGAGGTGGGTACACTGCGGTTGTTGAACTCCACTTGAGGAGCAATCGTATTTTCAATGTTGATGCTCAGAACGCAGAGAGACGGTCAAGTCTGATGATAACTTGTTCCTCTGGGCATGTGGAGATCGTATAATTACTTCTTACCTCCGCCCGATAGCGGGAGCAAATCTAGCTCTTCGCAACAATGCCGACATGGACGCTCATTGCATCGCCTCAAATGCAGGACGTACCGATGCTGCGGTCCTTGTTTAGTTTGCGAGGGGAGTCGAAGTCTTGGATTTTCTCGTTTCTTCGAGAGTCATCGGCGGGATACAGGGAAGGAAGGACCCTTCTCCACAATCGGTTGGGTCTTGCGGCGTATCGCGGTCCAGCTCTACTACGAGGGGGTTGTCACGCTTGAGGCTGTGAGCAGCTCGATCGCGGGCCGCTCGGTCGTCTCGAGCAATTGTTCTAGTCACAAAGCACAAGTCTGCTGATCATTGTTCTAGTCACAAAGCACAAGTCTGCTGATTTTAAAAAGCCCACGAGAAAACCTACTGCCTGAGCAGGTCATCCCAAAGATTAAAAAAAAAAAAGGAAGTCAACCAAAATTCTCTCTCTCTCAGTCGCTTCAAGCCATAACTTGCGGAGGGCAGGGTGCTCCTCGTTGCCATTGGGTGGGTGGCTGGAGCTCGCAGAACTGGCTGGTCTCGGTCTCGGTGTTGAAGAGCGCGCGCGAGCGGAGGATCCCAGACGCGGGAAGGATGGACGGGGAGCAGCGGCGGCGCGATACGCAGCGCGAGGTGCAGACGCTGGTGACGCGGCTACGCAAGGAGGGCCTGGACCGCAAGGAGATCAAGCGGCGCACGCGGCAGCTCAAAGATCGGCGGCGGTCCGAGGCAGCGCGTCTCGCCGCGGGCCCCAAGTCGCGCAAGTGGCGCGAGAAGGCGTTTGGGGAGCGCCCACGCGGAGGCCGCGACGATCGTCAAAACGATGCGAGTAACAAGCCGTGGATGAGCGAGGACGCTGAAAAGAACCAAAAGCGCGACGAGGCCGCGCGCAAGCACGACCTTGTGATCATTCCAATTCTCTGGAAACGACGTGAGGAGGAAGCCAACATGGTGCGCGAAGCCGCGCAGCAGCTCAAGAACAAGCTCATGAAACACCGCATCAATACGTGGATCGACCAGCGATCGAGTCTTCTCCCAGGGCAAAAGTACGAGTTCTGGGAGTCAATGGGTGTGAATCTGCGCGTGGAGTTGGGACCTTCAGAGGCGCGCTCGCAAACAATGTGTCTGAGCCAAGCGCGAGGCGTCGACGGACCTCGCGACAAGGGCGCAGCGCAGCGATGGCCTGATCTGGCCGTCGACTCGCCGGAGGCTCTGCACAAGGTGTTTGACCTTTTGCGCGAGAACGGTGTCAAGTGGCTCAAGCAAAAGGAGCATGAGGGCTGCAAGGCGTGCAGCCAGCTTGAGGCCGAGAAGGCTTTTGCTCCTGCGGCCGAGAGGTCGGAGGACGATCCCGAGTTTTTGGCGCGTCTGCAGCAACAAAAGATGCAACAGGGTCCGCCGCGGGCCGGCGAGAAGCGGCGCACTGCGCCCGTTGAGCACGAGGGCACGCATGTGAAGTTTGACGAGGACGAGGACGAGGAGGAGGAGAACAGTGAGAATAGTGACGTAGAGGAAGGCGACAAAGCCGCGGTCAAGAAGGCGTCAAGTGGTAAAAAGGTGTCAAACGCCAAAGAGGAAAAGACGGCATCCCGGGAGACGAGCAAGAGCAAAGCGCCTCAGGCGAAGCGGCAAAAGACATCAAGCGAGACGACCAAGGCCAAGCCTGTTCGAGAGAGCGGCGACAGTCTGGAAGCAAACTATGCGCTGGACTAGGAGCCGTAGTTTTCAGATTGGATTTGTGTGAGTACGCACGTTTTGCTTGCAAGCGCTGTAGCGCAAGAGTAAACTGTTATAAACGAATCGTGAGCGAGATATGATATGATTGATGTCCGCGAGATGCACTTCCAAAGGAGAACAGAGCAACCGAAATGGACGACAAGAAATCAAGGCCTGTACAACTCATAAAGGGCGGAGGCAATATGACATGTGCAACAAAAGATTTTGCAAGCAACGCAAACGCGTACGATCGAGCCAGGGGTTGAACTGCCAAAGGAGACACGGCGATAGCGAGGTAAAAACAATTTTTCACATTGATTTATGAGGGTACTGATAATGGGAAAAAGAGAGACAGCGTGAGTCGCGCCATGTTAATGTTGAGGACGGTAAAGAGCACAAAGGCAACGGCAAGTAGAGCCACAGGGTAGAGGAGCGCAGTGACGAGTTTCTTGTCGAGAAAGGGGAGATACATGTAGCCGAGAAAGGACACGTAGTGGTAGTAGGAAAAGGCCGCAGTGTAGAGTGTATTGGCTGCAAGTGTAGAAAGAATGTTTGGGCGGAGCAAAACAGGTAGCAAACAAAGCTGCAGCACGTAAAGAGCGAGTGTCATTGGAAAGTAGGCGTTGCAATGTATATCAAAGGCGTACATCCACTCGACCTCTTGATCGACACTATGCGAGTGTCGCGCGCGGAAGCGGGCATTGGCAAGACGCCAAAAGAAGGTGGCGATGAGCATGCCCGAGCCAAGGAAGATGACAATCTGCGTGGCCACAAGGCTGACGATGCTCGCAACGGATGCGCGACCGAGCGCAAGGCCGTAAATGACAGAGGAGACGGAGATGAGCACGCAAAGGATGACGAGGAAGGCTGGGTCGTCGCGCGCCCATCGGTTTTTGGTCTGGTTCCGCCACGAGGTGATTTTATAAACCTTGCTCGGGCTGCGCAGCAAAAGTTTCATTTGGGTGAATGTGTATTCAAAGTCCATCTGCGGGTAGTAGACGACGCGGCGTAGGTATCTGAGCATGGAAAAGTGCGAGCTACCGAGAGGCCCAAAGCCCTCATCGGTGCTGTAGTACGAGTTGCTTCCTTGGCGCTGCAACGGCGGCGGCGCCGCGTTGCCCGTGCTTCGCTTCAGAGGCAGCATGGTTCCTCGCGTTTCCTCGTTGGGCGTCGGTGTTTGAAGTACGCGCGTGTCGGCGCGCGCGAGCGCGAGTGAGCGCCGCTCGGTCGGCCAGCGCGTCAGCGCACGCGTGAAGCGCGAGGGTACGGTCGCACACGCAGGTGCCGGCCGCCCTTGTACGATTTGGCTACTTGGTGCCGACCAAGTTCAAGTTGCACGAGAGGCATTTTCTTTCGTCTACATCATTGTAGATATTTATTGTGTACGCTTTAGTGTATACTTTGTACACGTTCGCGTGGTGTGCGTCGTAAAGAATGCGAGGACTTTGGCGTGATGGTCAGTCACATTGCAAGCTTGAAGACAACGACGGACAAGTCGTACTAGTGGCTTCACGCTGATCCTTCATTTTGGTGTCTGCAGTCATGTTATACATTGGCATTGGCCGCTAAGAAAGACATTTGGACGATGTCAGCTTCAGCTTGCGTACATCTGCTCTTGTATGCGAGGATGCCGTGGTTGGTAAATAACTTCGTTCGTGCACGCGCCAGCGAGTTGTGTGTAAAAATGGGTGTTTTCGTTGTGTTTTTAAAAGTTTTGGGCTGCATTCTCCTAGCTATGATGATGGAGCTGAGCGAGCAGCGCGTGTGTGGCGAGCGACTTTTTTTTCTTTTTTCGAGAATCAAAGTTTTTTTTGCCCATTTTTTTTTTCTCTCGGGGCGGTCTCTGAATTCCACAGTTCGCGGAATGCCCATGCGGCGGGAGTCAGCTCCCCGTGGTGCGCTTGGCTCGGCTCGGCGCGGCAGGGCGGGTAGTAAACAGGTAGAGGTGTTCACGACTCGCGACTCGGGCGGGAGCCATCAGCCTCGGGTTTTGGTGGCGAGCTCAGCGCCAGCCAGCTTTGTCGCGCCCGTGTCTATGTCTGAATTGCACGCACGGATCGCCTGTGCTTTCCTGCCTTTCGGCGCCAGTCAGGCTTTCCTCGCCTACCAGTGAGTGCAGCTTGAACTTGGCCATGACTTTTTTTGGGCTGATGAAGTTTAATGGGAGTGGAGTGATGGCTGGCCCTGCCGCCGGGACCGCGAGGAAATAATGCCCCTCGCTCGCAGTCGTCGCCGCGCTCTTCGACTTTCAATCCTGAGCCGAGATCGACAGCCCTTCTTGCGTCGTCGGGCTTGGCTAAACGTCGGCAAGGTAAAGGCAGCAAGCATGCAGGGCAGAGGTCACAGTCAACCAAAATTCCCTCCGAAGGCCAGGGGCCCCTGGCGCTCGCTCTCGGCCAGTCAGTCGCCGGTCCTCGTGCAGCTGCCATTGATGCTGCGCCGACGCCTCGGAGGTCCCATCACGACGGCGATTCCGGCAGACGAGGGCTGAACGGCTGGATGGATGCAAGGCGCTCAACTCCCAAGCCGAGGCTGACCCCATCATGATTGGCCATGACAATATGCCATGCCATTGCTATGCCACGAGGCTCGTATCACTCTGCCAGGAAGACAGACCATGACGGCGGAGAAGATGGATGGCACGGGAGAAGTAGTCCAGCGGAGCAGAGCTGACTCGGAGCAGAGCACAGTAGATGGTGGTTTGCAAAAGGGCTGTAGGCCTCGTTTAATGATCCATATGGTGGTGGCTGGCCGCAAAACGCTGCTGCCGCTGTCGCCCTTTTGACCAAAAATGGAAAGTCTGGCGAAGAGTGTGCTTGCTCTTGCATTCTTCTCAGCTCTTGCTTGGGTCCGGTCAGGCCCATTTTAAGTCACCGTCACCGCCAAGTTGTGCACGGGGTTGGGGCTGCGGCGGACAGAGAGAGAGAGGTAGCTGGAAGGAGACGTTGCGATAGTCTGAGCCTGAGAGCAGTGCGGTGCACACAGCCTGAGGGAGGGCTCCATGTGCGGCTGTATTGGCAGTGGCTGCAGGCCGGAATGAAGGGAAGGGAGACGCACGAAGAATATAGTCTCGTCTCACGCAAACTTCGCGAGGGTGATAGAAGTGGGTGAATGAATAGATGATGAGAACAAGATAAGAATAGTCAAAAATGATGTTTGCTTAGTTGATTGGGTAGTTTACTTTTAGCAGTTATTTTAGATTAGACGAAGTGGCCCGTGGCGCTGTTGGAGGAGAGCGGCGACTGGCCGCGAAGTTTGTCGCGGTCAGTTCAACCTGCCCTGCTGCGAACAGCGCGGCGTCATCGTTCGATGAGCCTCTTTTTTTTCCTTTTTTTTTTCCGCCCCTTCCTCTTTGCCGTTAATTGGCGGACGAGAGGTTGCGGATTGGAAGGCGAGCCGGGCTCCGTCGTTGATTTCGCGAGGACGGACGACAGCGGTAGCGGCTCAAGGAGAGCGGTCGACTGCGATTGACGGATCGATCAATCGATCCGTCAGTCAGTCAGTCAGTCAGCGAGCGGGGTCGGTTTTATAAACAAACAAAAAGAAGGGCGAGGCATCCCCCTGGCCTGTGTGCCCTTCGGACGACGCAACCCGCTGCCGCACACCTGGCCGCGCGGTCATTGTTTTTTGTTTTTTTCTCGGTTCGACTGTGTTTGTGTGTATGATACAGTACGAGGGTGCTGTGCTGTTGAACTTGAAGAAGAAGAAGAAGAAGAACAGGTACGCCTTGCGCTTTTACATGACGCTAAGGTCAAGCCGCGTGGCGTTGTTCTCGCGCTTCCACGTGAGCTCTTCGTCGCTCAGCTTGTAGACAAAAACCTTGACGCGCTGGTTGAACTGGACGCCCTTGGACTCTTCCGTAGAGACCTTGGACTCCTCGTTGTTTCCGTCACTGCTGCTGGCGCTGGTGCTGCTAGAGCTGTTGCTGCCATTGTGGGCAATCTCGTTGTCGTTGGCCTTGGCCTTGGCCTCGTCGTCTTCTTGGGGGAACTGCACCGCGAACTTGACGCCGGGGCGCTTGACGGACGAGGAGGCCCGCATGTGCGAGGATGCCGTGGTCTTCATCGAGTCTGCGGCCGACTTGGCAAAAGGCGAGGCGCCGCTGGTGGCGACACCGGCCTTGGTCATGTCGGGCACGCACTTGGCCGCGGGGGCGGGCGCCGTCGAGGACAGCGGCCGCTTGCTCCCGAGCTTGTGCAAGCCAATCTTGTGCATGAAGCTGTTCATCTTGCAGTGCTGTGCCGCGCCTCTCCTCGAGCACTGCGTGAGCATCTCTCCTGCCGGTTCTCTGTCTGTCTTTTGCTAGCTCGTGCTCGCTGTGCCAGATCCGGACTCGGTCCTTGTCGTCCTCTTTCGTTTCTTTCGCGTCGCCTCGCTCCGCTTCGCGTCTGCGCTCGCTGCTGCGTCTCGCTGCTGCGTCTCGCTGCTGCTGCTGCTGCTGCTGCTGTCACCGCGTATCCTCTCGCGCTCGCTCGCTCGCTCGCTCGCTCGCTGCTGTGCTGCTGCTGTGATCTCTCTTGTCTGCCTCGTTCGGGTTCTGCCCGCTCGAGTCCCGCGCCTCCTCCTCCCTTCTCCTCGTTCCGGGTTCGGCCCTTCTCTGTCTGCCCCCGGCTCGCCCGCCCCCTGCTTGCGCAATGGCTGGCTCATGTGCCGTCGCTTTCCTTTTTCTTTTCTTTTCTTTTCTTTTCTTTTTCCTTTTCCAATACTTTCCTTTCTTTTCACTCGTTCCCTCTTCCTTCTCTCAGGTCACCCTCGCGCGCTCGCGCTCGCTGTGGCAGCGGCCCCTTTATCCTCCCGGCCCGTCGCCGCGTCGCGTTGCCTTTCTTCGCCATCGGCAGCGCCTCGACTCCGGAGAGAGCGTCAGGCACGCCATGTCACGTCAGCTGCCGCGCCCGGGAGCGCCTCGCGTCGACCCGCGTCGCGCCGCGGCGCCGCTGCCGGCTGTGACGTGGCGCCGCGCGGCCAACGTCGCCGCCGCCCTCATTGCGGCGCCGCGGGTGACGACGGCGACCTCGGCCAAACTCGCGCAAGCCGGCGCTCGCTGTCTCCGCGCCTAGAGACCGCCTAGGGGCCCCTACCGCGGCTTCCTCGTTCGCCGCTCTCACTCACTCACTGCCCGCACGCACCTTACGCACGGACGTCATCAAGCAATCAATCAATCAATCAATCAATCAAATAACCAAGCGACCAACCACCGTCGCCGTCGCCGTCGCCGTCGCGGGCCCTGGCGCCACGTCCGCGAGCCCCTGCCGTTCTGGCCTCGGTCCACGCCATTTCGCTGTTCCCTTTTTCTCCCCTCTCCGCGCCGTCCATCTGCCCGGGATCGTCTCGGCGTCATTCCGTGAACGTTGACGCCGGCGACATGGCATCACGATCACGATGACTCATCACGACCACCAAGGCGCTCCAGCCTGCCTGCCTGACAGACAGACAGAGAGACAGACAGACAGACAGACAGACAGCATAACGTGCCCCGCGCCGCTACTGCTGCCGCTGCTGCTGCTGCTACTGCGGCTCCGCAATGCGATCGCGACACGGCGGCGGAGCACGCACTGCAGGCCAGACAGAGATGGCCTGTCGGTTGGCGGGTTAAAAATAACTAACCGTAAAGAGAGAAAAAACAGCCGCCGCAGTCGCAGTGCGGGGAATCAGCGCCCGACACCCGAGAGAGACCACGGCCGCCAGGACCCGAGCTGTCACGGTCGTGCTGCCGCTACTTGCCGTCGCGCCTCGCCGTCCAACGGACCCGCGCGCCCGCACACCGGCCCGCCAGACGGGTGCGGCTCGTGCTGGCCGCCAGTGTGGCACCTTTTGTCCACGTTGGCCACGTCCCGGCTCCCGGCACGCGGCAGCAACGCAAATCTGAGAGCACCAATGTCGTCGCCTCGGCTCGGCTACGTCCGTCCCGATGTCCCGAAAGCCGACGGAAAAAGGGTTGCGCAAAGGTGCGGTGGTCTTCAGCAAGCGCGTCACCGCGGAAGCCTCGCTGTTCCCCAGGTTTCCTCGCCGCGAAGCTTCTCTGTTCGCGCCGCGAGAGTGTCGTCGCCTCGGCTCTGGTGGACGGATTGATCGACTGAGAGTGACTGAGAGTGTGGTGGTGGTGACTATTGTGTGCTGTGCTGCGGGCCGTCGTTCGCATCGAGGTGCACGTCAATCATTGTGGGCAGGCGTGCCGGCGAGACCTGTCAGTAAGCGCGCTCCGCCACTGCACCGCGATCAGGCGAAGCGGGGCGGCGCAGAATGAGAAGGAAAAGGGGAAGGAGAAGGAGAAGGAGACGAAGAAAAAGGGAGAAGAAGCGAGCGTTCAAGCAAGGTCTGTCCGGGACAAGTGCTGTGTCGTAAGGTTCATCGATCGATTGATCGATTGTTTGATGACCCAAAACGCGAGGCTCAAGGCGCGAAGAAGAGAACGAAAAGGAAAAAAAGGAGACGAACAAGAACAAGAACAGGACAATTCGGTCGATGCCTTCCAAGGAAGCTCTAACTGACCGTCAAGAAAGGCAGAGTTTAGAACTGATCAGGTCTGGCTAGTATTGTGCCATTGCTCCTGATTTTTCACTACGAGCAGCAGCAACACAGAGTGCGGGGTTTCCATGACGTTTGCTTTGCCGTCGTGCGCCAGGGCGACGTCAGAATCAACAGCAAGAGCACGCAATGTGTGATGTTTCTGCTTCTCCTTCAGACCCACATCCCAAAGACCGACCAGACACGCACGCACGCACGCTGTGTTCCGGACTGGTTCCTTCGCGTTGAAGTTCGCCATGTGCAACTGTGCACGAACTCTCGCTGCAGAATCCAGTACGTACATCTCTCTCTCTCTCTCTCTCCCATCACGTTCAGTTCCGGAGCCAAAGCAATTCAAAATCTCCCTATACGCTCGCAGCGGCAGCGCTTTCATCGGACGACAAACTGTCCGCCGCATCGTCGTTCCTCGCGTCCTCTGAATACTGCGTTCAACCTCTCAACGAACATGGCCAATCGCAGGATACGGGACTGCGCGAACACTTGCATGCCATCGAACAACCGAAGCATCGAGACTGATTTGTGAACGGTTGCGGCACCCTGCACATCCCGCACGCGGTGCAGTGCCGTATTCGTTCACTCGGTCCAAACGCGCGGTCCGCGCGCACTCAGTTGCCCCCGACGGGTCCTCCCCGACCGGCGCACACACCGCACACGCGCCCAGCCGTCCCCGTGCGGACCCCTCGCTCGACGGACGGGGACGGCAGGGCCGGGCTCGTAGTACCTCTGGAACCTTTTGTTGGTCGCATCTTTGCTGTTCGCTGCTGCGACTGAACTGCCGTGCCTGGTGCAGCTTGCTTTGCTTGCATTCAAGTTGCTGTGATGATGTGCGGCACCAGCACAACCACCACCAGCACGCAGAGCAGTGCGGTGCAGTGCAGTGGAGCTGCCGCTGCAGCTGCAGCTAGCGCGCAAAAGCTCTCTCCGTGGTAGGGCGCGGCCTTCCGTCGGGCGCCTTGCAGCAAGCTGCACGGGTCTGCTTTCCTTGCCCGTGTCCTTCCGCGGCGGCGTCAAGGGCAGGGCGTGCGTCGCTGTTCCGTACTTGCCTGGGGTGATCGCTGCTTTTGGCTGCAGCGAGTACGTGCTCGGGCTGCGAACTAATCAGACACACGCGCAGTGAGCCAACTTGAAGAGCAGTTTGACGAGCACCAGCCATCACTTCGCGGTCACAAGAAAAAGGACCAACCGTGGCGGTGGAGAAGAAGACGACGACGACGATGACAAGCTGTGCACAAGACCTTCTCTTCTGCTGGAGGGAGCGGCCCGTACTACGCTCACATGCTGTCTGTCAGCCGCCGGCCGGCTACAGATGCAAATGCGTTGGCTCATATGTTTCTTCTATACCTCTTCTCAAAGACACACACACGCTTTCATTTGCACATGGCTGCCCTGGCTGGCTGGCTTGCTGGCCGCGCACAGCTAGCATTCATCTCCTCCCTCCGCTTGCTCGTCTTTTTCTCGATCGCCGATCGCTGTTTGTCCATCGCTCCTGGCTCCATGGCAACAATCGATCGACGACCAGCCAGGCGATCGTCCGTCCGTCCATGGCCACTGAAGGGATGTATCCAATACTTGCTTGCTTGCTCTCGCAATGTCCGCTTTGTGCTCGCATCTATCTGCATCTATCCTCCTGCAGACTCTGCTGGCCGCTCCGAGCATCCACCCCTCCTCGATTCCGGCGCTCCTCGCGCAGCCCGAGCTGACCCACGCCGGAGAGGCGGCAGCAGCGCCGCGAGCGCAGCCGTCCGTGCGCCGAGCAGCGAGGCGAGCGAGAGGGAGCGCGGTGCGTGCGTGCGTCTTCTGCAGGGAGAGGGCTCGCTCGGAGGGGAGAAAGAAGGAGAGAAAGGGAGAAAGGGAGAAAGGAGAGAGAGGGAGAAAGGAGACTCGGAGAGAGGGAGAGAGAGGAGCCGCCTCCGTCCAGGCGGGCCGCGACGGGCCGCCAGAAAGGAAACGGGCCCGCGCCCGGCCGCCGGTTCGCTCGCTCGCTCGTCCGCCCGCCCGCGCCGCCTGCCTCTCGGCCCTCGCGTCGCAGGCCGCGCGCGCCGCCGCCGCAGGGCTTCTCGGGCTCGAGGAGGGAGCGAGAGAGAGCTGTTCGTAGGCGCCCAAAAGTCCACTTCATTCCATTCCATTGTGTCGATTGCAGTGCAGTGCCTTCTGCTCCGATCCGCCCCGCTGCGCCACGCGTCTGCGGAGCCAAGGGCACTGCTGCGCCGCGCGTCTGCGGAGGCGAGGCCCGCGGCACGAGGCGCGGCCAGGCGGAGGAGGCGGCGAGGAGGAGGCGGCGAGGAGGCCCAGCCAGGCCCCCGTCGCCAAATAGGGCCGCGCACGCGCCCGGCCGGGACGAGGATATCCTGAGATTCTAGGAGGCGCCCCGCGCAGATCGAGGATCTGTCTGGAAGGTCAAGGATCTGCAGCACGTGCACGAGCCCCAGGACGCCACATCGATTCCGTGGTGGAAAAGGAGGAGGTCAGACAGAGACCAGACCTTGTCGCGCGGCGCAGCGCGGCGCAACGCAGCGTCTCTGCGCGCGGGAGGAGCCGCGTGGACGGACGGACGCAGACTTTCTTTCGGCCCGGAACGGAGAATAAAGTCGAGGAAAGGGTCTGGGGCCGAGGAAACGCACGCACGCACGCACGCACGCGTGCTCGCTGTCCCTCTTTCTTCTAGCTGCTTGCTTCCCTTGCTCGAGTTGGACTCCGACACGCTGAGAGCTCCTTGCGCGCTCAGCATGGCGAGCACAACCCGAAGACGGACGAGCGCACATGGCGGAGCGGGAGGAAGGAGACGACGCCGCCACGTGCACTTTCCAGAGAAAAGCTTCGTAGCCGTCTACGGAAAGAACGGTCTCGAAGACGTCTTCGATGACCTTGCTCGCGATAACGAAATGGCCGACGCGGTCGATGCTGTCTCCGAAATCTATCTGGCACAAGACCCCGATGAAAGCGACCCAGACGCCGCAGCCCGCAGCGCCGGAGCCTTTCCTGACCCGACCGGCCACTTGGCCCGGCTGAGCGAACTCTCGTCCATGAAACCCAGCGGCCTCAAGCCAGCCTTCAAGCTCAAGGAGAGACGCCCGCGAAGACGAGGAAGCCCCGCGCAGCAGTCTCTCGAAACGGTCGCAGAGAGGCTCAAGACGCAGTTTATACTCTCACGCAAGTCCAACGACCTCGGACTCATGGCCGAAGTCCTGAGCCAGCTCGCCAGTGACCCCAATGCTGATATTTTGCGACAAAAGATCAACCAGCGTCTCATCGACGAAAGTCTTTTATTCTCCCTGCTCAGCGGTAACGCTGACATGACGCGTCTCCTTCTCGACTCCGCCGGCGCATCCATCAAGGGCGCAGACACCATTTTCGACGAATCCAAGGGCGACATGTCAAGTTGCCAATGCGGCAAACATCCAGGCATCTTATTAGTCACTCTCACGCGCCAAAGCGCGCATGAACTAGTCGACCTCGCGCTAAAAAGTGGCCTCGATCCCAACACTAGCGTCTGCGACGGCGAGGCGCAGTACATGTGGTGGGGCGTGGCCATGACCTTTCGCGGCGCCAAGCTCGTAAAGAGCCCCGTTTTGCGCGTCACCTTTGCCAAGAGTACTCCCCTTATTGCCGCCGTTATGAATAACGACCTTCGCATGGTTCGTCTGCTCCTCAATCACGGGGCGGACATGCGTCTCCACAACTGGGCCGCAGTCGCGCAGGCGGCGCAGGTCAACGATCCTTTGCACCAGGTCCTCAGCCACTTTTGGCACCAGCTCAAGGACAACTCGCCTGACTTTCACACCGCATGCGCTGTCGCACTCAAGGGCGCTGCTTCGCGAGGTCACAAAGAAACCGTGGCATGGATCTTTGAGCAGCTCGAACTTCGCGAGGACTGGGGCGCGCTCGATTCTACAGCCACGAAACGATTGCGACGGCGCCGCAACGTCCTTGCCTCCGCATCCTCGCACGCACTCTCACAAAACACGGCAAGGTCTGCTGTCCAACTTCACGTGCAACGTGCCGCCCGTCGCCAGCTCATCACACACGCGTCGTCCTCCTCTTCTTCCGCTTCCTCCTCGTCATCCTCCTCTGCTGCAATTCCAAAGAGTCTTTCCCAAACCGCGTCGCGTGACCGTTCGGTGACCGACAAGCGGAGGCATATGAGCGACGCCACCGAGATCGAAACCTCCTGTCTTAACGAATCGAGCATGCGCGAATATGGCGCACGTCGTCGCTCTCTCGTTCGCAATTACATGGACGTGGAATGCGACGAGGTCGAACAATCATCTCGCGTGCCCCCACCTCCACCGCACGTTGCACCGCGCTGGGCCCCAAGTGCGGCGTCAGTCGAGGACGCTGCGTCAGAGGACCTGGCTACGAGCACCGTCTCGCGTGCCATTAACATTCTCATTGACGAGGCTCTCGCGCCAGGCTACGTGCATCGCGAGGCCTTTGTGCGGGGCGTTGAGGCCCTTGCACAAATTGAAAAGGAGCGTTGTGGCTCGGCCATGACCCTCGAGCAACGTGTACAGGACCTCTACAAGATCTTTCTCAACACTCTCGAAGAGGTTGAACCGCAAAGCGCTCGCGATAGTGCACTGGCTCTTCTCGAGGTCGGCGTCGAGCAGTTCCTGGGACTTGATATGCCGCTCGAGGGCCCTGTTCAGGGCAGTGCGGGTTCTTCGCGCTCGCTCGGCAATTTGGCGGACTTTGAGTCCCTTGCTGCGGATTCCAACGAGGATGGTGACGCGCGTCCTGGCAAATCCGGAGCCGAATCTTCTTCATCTTCCTCTTCATCCTCCTCGTCTTCGCAGCGCCGTCGCTGGCCCTGGACGCGCGTGCGCAACGGGCTGACGCGAATAAAGAGGAGTGGTTCCGCCCGATCGCACAGCAACAAGGTCGCTCGCCGCGCTTCGGGCGACGAGCAAGCCATGGCGCTCGGTCTTGCTGCCAAGGGCGGCCACACACTCATTGCCAAGCATCTACTCTCTTCTGCACGCAGCGATTTGCGCGTTCTTGTCCCAAGCCTGCTCACCATGGCGGCTCGAAACAACCGTGCCGACACCTTCGCCATGCTTGTTGATTTTATCCCCAGTGACTTACCGGACGAAACCATTTGCGAGACACTTAATGAGGCTTTTGCTATTGCAATGGCTGCTGAAGCCATTGATACCGTCGATGTCATCATGGAATCCGGCGCTGCCCCGGATGTCGGTATTTTCGTCAAGGTCATGCTTCAGGCTTGCACGGATCCGTCCTATTCGGAGGATGCGGCCGAGTACCTCGTCTTCACCATGACGCGCGCGAACCTCCATTTTGAGCTCGAAGACGTCAAGGGCATTGTTGATGCCATTGTCCTTTGCGAGGAGCCTAATCTGTACAACTTTGCGACCCTTCTCGACCTCGACGATTCTTTCCGAACCGTCATTAGCACGGATCACTTCTTCACTCTACTCGAAACTTCTGCAAAGTATCCTACTGTCACGCAGTGGTCAGACCTCATTGTCATGTTCATCAAGTGCGCCGAGGACCATCATGACTATCATGACATCATGCACAAGGTGTATACCAAGGCCACCGAGCCGGATTCTGCTGTGCATCCGGGAGTGCTCGGCACTCTTGCTACGCGAAGCGTTCATTCTGACACGGATTCGAACCCGGAGCGCTGGGTCTAAGACCCCTTTCTCCTTTTCAATACCCTGAGCGTTTGTTTGGATATGATCAATGGCTGAAAGGCATCGATAGTACCCATCCGCTCCTAGTATTTCTTCTTCTCCTCTACGTTCTCTTTTTGTTTCTGTTATCTCATGACTAATTTTTGTATTTGTGTGCCTAGGTTGCAATGGGCTACCGATGCGGTATTTGAGCATCATTCTACGTGAGTTTGTTCGCGACCCCCCCTTTTGAGATCGCCAAATTACAAAAGGACGACTCATATAAAATTGTCAACCTCTGTATAATTTCTGACCCTGACAAAGTCTGCTTCATGTGTGCAAAAGGAGATCGACAAATTACAAAAGGACGACCTAATATAAACTTGTCAGCCTCTGTATAATTTCTGACCTTGACAAAGTCTGCTTCACGTGTGCGCAAGCGCTTTTATTCTTCTCGACGTACGACTGATTTTCGTCTTTTCTCCTTTGGAACGGAGATAATGGACTGGACTCTGGACTCTTGGACTTGGGTCTTCAAAGCTTGAAACTTGCACCTACCGTCCTCAGGAGTCGTACTGGTATACTACAAGTCCGGTGACCGTCCGAGTCGTACCGGGTAACGGACCTAACTCAAACTGAGATAGCGCGCCGCCGCAGCGAAAACAGAGGCTCCGGCGCGGAGCTGCAAACAAATACTTGCGTATCAAGTTGTGGCTCAGAGACCACGCCCAGGCTCTTGCGCGGACCGCTTTTGGTCTCGCGGTACAAAAGTTAAAGCATTTTTGGGAACAGCAAAGGACTTCGGGCACGCCGCGGACGCATTTTCCGAACAGCACACACCCACACCCGCTCTTACATTTTTATTCGAAAACTTTCACCGCAAACGAAAGAGAAAAGCTTTACAACGCATTGAGCCGCGCGCGCGGGCCAAGGCTGGCGCAGCAGTGCATCTTGCGCAAATCAGCACACCGCGGACCTCCTCTACCACTGCCAGTCGACGGCAAACGGAAGTAAAAAGCAGTACGTACATGTCTCAACTTGAGAAGAGAGTGGTTTTTTTTCACTCTTTAATCCATTTTTCTGCTATAGTCTCTCCTTTCTTTGCCGTGCACTGTGGGTGGAGGAAATTGGAAATGGGCGCGAAGCCTCCGCGCCGAACGTGCTTGGGCTTTTGCAAGCCAATCGTCCCAAGATGATCAGGCTAAAACAAAGGAGAACCCAAGACTAGCCACGTGTGGTCGAATTGACCTGGGCAGAGCCGCAAGCAAAGACGCAACGCAACCAAGGAGCTGGAACGTCAAGCAAAGGAAAGAATGGCACGCCTCAAGTATGTGGCTGCAGGCCTGATCGCAGGCCTCGCGTGGTGGCAGGCGCAAGCCTCGCAGACCGATTCGCATGCTCCGACAAAGCTCAACATGACCGCGATGATGGAGGAGTCGGAGGACAGTTTTCTTGAAACCGAGGAAGACCTCGATGACGACGAGTACAATTTCGAGGGCCGCGATCTTGCAGCGAAGCCAACGCGCGCTGAGATTGTTGAATGGCGCAAGAGGCTGTTTGAAAAGTACAGCAGCAATTGCAATCTCATGAAGACCAAAGCGGCCAGGAAAACGTGCAAACGAGAGGCGAGGAAGCTCGCACGACAAGAAGCCAGGGCCGCAGCGTCGGGCGCACTGGAGCTCGCGGCGAGCAGTGTACCGACTGACAGGTACGGCTTTTACATGGCGCCAACCGATAGTCTTGGTGCTCTCATCTTCAACAACCCCAAAGCATACTGCCGCAAGATCTACGAGGAGGCCAGCGAGGGGGCAAGTCTCCTTACAAAGTGCTCAAGCGAGCTCTCTCTAGCGGGTCACCTCGAGCCCGTGGCTTCCAACGACGAAAGCTTCTCTGCCATGAATGACGTGTGCTATGATCTGAACGAAGTCATGTGCCGCATGACCCCGGGGTGTGCCTACAACAACGGAGAGTGCTTTGGTATCGTCACGAATGAGCATTGCGACGGGTACACAACCAGAGCCACCTGCAACCAAGAGGCTACAAATGCGTGCGTGTGGTACAAGGCAGCTGGGGAAACGTCGAAGCGCTGCCACTTGCGCTACCAGTACTGCGGCAACTACGATGCCGATGAATGCGTCGAGACAGACGGATGCATGTGGTTCAATGACTTGCAGAACGGGCACAAGGCAGGCGCCTCGACGTCGAGCAATCGTGGCCGGTGCATGCCTGATGCGTGCATGCGTCTCAACAATGGACAGTGCACCATTCAGCACACGGGAGGGCGATGCGTTTGGTACACCAAGGCTCAGAACAAGGCGTATCGCGGGAGGGACTTTCCTGGGTGCTATTTTTCGCCCTGCAACAATCGTTTCACCAAGAGAGATTGCCGCTCGGCATCGGACAAGGACCCTATCTACGACTGTGTTTGGTGCAACAGGTACCCGGACACCTTGCTTGGTTGCCACAACGCCAAAATGGGCTCTGCGGCTCAGTGCTGGAACGTCCAGGCTAACATCAACACGCAGCTCCCCGAGCCGGAGAACGACGAGTGCATTGGTTGCAAGGGCTCGCTGACCATTGATGGCACTTGTCAAGACACGAAAACAGACGCGACCACTTGCTCCGAAAAGTGCTGCCAGAGTCCGGCCTGCCATTGCTTCAATGCCGGCGACGGCCAGACCGGCACCTACACGGCCGACACCGAGGCCGGCTTTGACGTCGGGGCCGGCTCCGACACGGGCGGTGCTGACGACTCCTCCTAGATGTGTAACGATATACATAGCTGGATCTTATCCGCCAAGCTCTCTGAGGTATGTGTATTATTACACTAAGCAAAGGCCCACTGTTTTTCTTTTTGTTTTTCCTCCTACGGTGCGCCCGGAGCGCTGTAGATGGATATAAGAGACATTAGCAGCCTTTCGTTTACGTTCGCTTGCTTGCCCCAAGGGCGAGTGGTTTATGTCACCACATCGATGGCCTTGGCTTCAGACGGCGTGATCATTTTTTTATTCTCAACGGCGGGCAAGTGAATGGAATTGCTATGGATCTGTGCTTCTACAAGTTGATATATCGTCGTGAAGTTGAGACTCATTTCTGCGATTCTACGAGGCCTGGGTCGAAATGCTTGACAAAATCCGCCCAGTTTAATGAAGAGGCGGAAATCCTTATCTTCTTCTTCACCCTTGAACTTGACGCGCTTGCACATACTTTCCTCCGATTCCCTACGGTGATTCCCGCGAAGTCGCGTCACGTTCATCACTGTGCCAACCGTGAGAAAGGACATGACAGCGGCGGTGGTCTTCGTTGCTGCGCCGACTGTCTAGAGCCGCAAGATTGCCTCCCTTCGCGACCCCAACCAGCAGGTATACCGACCGATAGAACTCGACGAGTCTTTCGGACAAGGATACTTGCCTCCTCTGCAATGCGCCAAATATGTGCCTGGTACGCCGGGATGTGCGTTGGAGAAGATCTCCCATCAACCAGCAACTCTGATCACGTGTTACCACGTTGCTAGAGGCAATGGAGCAAGCGCAAGGTCGGCTAGCCTTCGCAGCCGCTGGGGGGGGGGGGGGCTCGCTCCCGCGCCCGGCGGCGGACAGCACACAACAGAATGTAGAGCCCGCCCCAACGATGCGGCCTTGTCACTTCTCGTCGGTCATGACGTGTCCCCAACGACAAGCGAAGGAATTCTCGCGCAACCCCCGAAAGCAGAGCAAAAAAAAGCAAAGCAAAGTGACGGATGTATACATACGCGTGGCGTACGCAGGCTCCAAGCGTTGCGCGCCAGAAGGCGCCCGCGGGGGCCAGCGGCCGGCTCGATGTGCGCCGGTCGCGCGCGCGTGCTCACTCGCTCGCCCGCCCACCCGGTCTTCGCGTCGGCCCAGTCCGGATCCTCTCCAAGATGCTGTACGTACTGTGGCAAATCTTGCTTGTCTTCCTCGGCGGCCGATGTTGGAAAGACCCGAAGCACAAGCAAGCAAGCAAGCAAGGAAGGAAGGAAGGAGGGAAGCTGGCAAGGAAAGGATAAGGAAAAGAGAGACATCCCTCGAGCCAGCGCAGCCGGAGCGCCGCCGCTGCTCCGCTCGCCTCCCCGCTCGCTCGCTCGCTCGTTCGTTCGCCGCGCTGCTGCCATGGCTGCCGCAGCTGCTGCCATCCCGAACGTTGCCGGGGCGGGTCTCGTTCCCGCCGCTCTCCAACCGCCTCCTCCCTCCCTCCCTCCCTCCCTCCCTCCGGCGTCTCCCCGCGGCGTCACCTGCGACCGCCGCCCGCCGCCTCTGCAGGGGCGGAGAAGTTTCCTCCCCTCCCCGCCTCCTCCCTGCCCAAGGCGGCTCGCATGCACGCACGCACTCCGGTCCCGGCCGGGGTGAAATGCGCCGCGAGGGGACGTTGAAACCCGCGCCGCGCGCAGGAACCAGCGCGCCTGCCTGCCTGCCTGCTGCCTGCTTGCTGCCTGCTGCAGCGGGTGCAGGCGGAGAGAGGAGGGAGGGGAGGGAGGCACGGCCTGCTCGCCTCGCATCGCCTGCGCCGGCAGCATAACCACAACGAGCGCGCCTTCTGCGACGTGTGCGTGCGTGTGCACGGCGCGCGGCAGCGCAGCAGAAGGGAGGGAGGGAGGGAGGGAGGGAGGGAGGCGGAGCGGAGACGCCGCGCGCGAAGACCGGGACCGCAGGCCTCGCTCGCCTCGCGCGCCAAGGCGCAGCGCGACGATTGTTTGTTTGACTGACTGATTTGATTGCACTGCGCTGCATTTCGCTCCTGCGCCTCGGCGTCGAGTTTCGACCCGAGCCGCGAGACCGCTGAGGGAAGCAGCGGGCGACGTGCCGCGCAGCAGCTCGCGCCTCTGCGCCTCGGCTTGACGCCGCTCGGTCGCTCGCAGACGCGCAGACGCGCAGACGCGCAGACGCGCAGGGAGGCAAGCGCGCGGGCGCGAGCCTAGTCGTGAGTGAGTGAGTGAGTGAGTGCCGCAGAACTTTTTGCCCGCCTGCTCTGGTCTGCTTTGCTCTGCTTTGCTCTGTTCTGCTCAGCTCTGCTCAGCTCTGCTCTGCTCTGCTCTCAGCTCGCTCGCAGCGAGGCAGGCAGGCTCGAGGCAGGCAGGCAGGCAGGCCCGCGCGAGGGCGAGCCCCTCCATCCCCGCTCGCAGCCAGCGGGGTGCTGCTGGGCTGGCAGGCGAGGCCGTGCGTGCCCAAGAAGACCGAGGGACCAGGGTGGCGCAATCGCACCCGTTGTGGAGCTCTCGGCTCCAGCGCTCCGCCGCAGCCAAGAACCCGCACGGGGAGACGCGGGCGAACGACGCTCAGAAGCGCGAGAGCCCGACGCGCGAGCAGCAGCGCCAGCGCGCGCTACACCCCCGCGCGTGCCCGCGCTAGCCTTCGACGCAGTACCGCGAGACGAGACGAGACGGGGGTGGCCTGATCGGCCGAAAAACAAACAAACGACAAGCTCGTCTCGTCTACCAACGACTCAACCAGCCAAGACAAGCCAAGACAATAACAGGCGATACGCTACGATACGCTACGATACGCTACGATACGATCCGAGACCATGGAGACCTTGATGCTCTCAGACTGGAGCATCGGCGTCTGCGGAGAATGTAGAGAAAGCTTGCTCGTCGCAAGAGGCCCCCACGCCCACGCCAGCCCCGCGCCCGCCCTCTTCGAGCCGGCCGACGAGTTCCGCGCCATCTACGAAGACCACGCCTCGTGCTTCCATTGCGGCGCCAGCGGCTCCGTGCGTGCCATCACCAGCATCAAACCCCACCCCTGCAGCCCCGCGAGCATCAAACTCCGCCGCCGGCAAATCGAAGTGGAAGAGGAAAAAGCAAATTGTAGCGACGATGATGACGCCAACCTCGACCCGCCCCACCTCGTCGACATGGCTCGCAAGGGGGTTGTTTCACCGAGACCAACAACTTCACGCAAGCGCCCAGGGCTCGTTGACCTCGTCTACCATGAATACGGCCTCTGGGAAACGGTCCTCAGCTACTTGCGGCCTGAGGCTATCGGCATGCTCTCGCTCACATGTCACGACGTCAGCGCGCAGCTGTGGGGCCGCCAGCTCGACCTGCTGCAAATGGAACCCATCCGGTGGTTCGGACGCACTGCCCTTGCGCGCTGCTTCGTGTCTCGCAGCGTCCGCCGCCGCTGGTATGTCCAAGGCATCGCGCTCGACTGCCGCGACGCCAATGTGCGCGAAGTCTTGGATGTTGCGCTCGAGCCGCTCGTACTGCGCTCCCTCGCCATTCGGGGTGCCGGACAACGCGGCCTGCTCGGCCTCAGCGCCTGCCGCTGGCTCACCACCCTCGATCTCAGCCTCAACCCGCTTGACGATCTCTCACCGCTCACTGCGCTTCGCGATCTCCGGAACCTTCGTCTCGAGGGATGCGAGACGCTTACCTCTGTCGAGCCCCTCGCGTCCTGCGAGGAACTTCGCGCGCTCCACCTTTCGGGCTGCCGCGGCCTCTCCTCGTTGCGAGGGCTCGAATTTTGTACAAACCTCCAGGAGCTCGACCTTAGCTTGTGCTTCTCTCTGTTCTCGGACCACGCGACCGCAGTTGCAGGGCTCGCCGACCTCGCCAGTCTTCGCAGTCTCGCTCTTCAGGGCTGCTCGCAGCTAGTCAGCTGCCCGAGTCTCCCGCCTCTGCTCGAAAAGATCGACCTCGGCTCTTGCGACCAGCTCGTCGACATTTCTGCGCTAAAGGCCTGCGCCAAGTCTCTCAAAGAGGTTCTGCTCTCGGGGTGTGACTCACTCGCGAACCTTGATGTCTTGGTCTCGTGCAAGGCCTTGCGTGTGCTCGATTTGAGTCACTGCTATAGCGTAGTCGATGTGGGTCTGGTCGCAAAGTGCTCTGCTTTGGAACATCTCTTTCTAGGGGGCTGCATTGGGCTTCAATCCGTTGCACTGGCCGAGCGAACCTCCCTGCAATATCTCAGTCTCACGGGCTGTGCAAACCTTGCGGATTTGTCCGGTCTTGCCCATTGCAAGTCGCTCACGCACCTTGACCTTGGGTTTTGCGCCAGTTTGCAATCCGTCGCGGCCCTCGAGGCGTGCTCGTCCCTCGAGTATGTAAATCTCACCCGCTGTAGCAGTCTCAAAAGTGTGAGCGCCTTTGCCAAGCTTCCTGCCATGCGTCGCCTCTGCGTGCGCTGGTGCCCACAAGTTAGCTTGGCACAGGTTCATGCGCTACCAGCGTATATCTCGGTTGTTTCGACCTGATGGACTGATCAACCGATCGATAGAACGACCGACCGACCGACCGACCAACTAAATTGATCGACCGACTGACGCAACTGACCAAATTTGTTTGTCACGAGGTTACCTTTTCTTTGCGCGCACGAGCCTCCTCGCATGAACGCGCACGCGCAAGCGTATATGTGTGTGTACCTATATTACTTTTTCTTTCTCTTTTTTTTTCAACTTTCAAGCTCCACGCATCGATATCATGTCATCGTTAATCTGCTTTGTGTTAGTGAGTCAGTGAGTCAGTGATCCTTGGCAAGAGAACCACCACCTTCTCCTCCAAAAAGGTTTTAAAGGAAAAGTGGGTGCTGTGTCTCTTCACGTTGGGCAATCAGAGGCCGGCCATGATGGTGGTGTTCTTCTTACTAGCCACTACCTAATCGATGACAGAAAATAAGAGGAAAGAATGGAAATAGAGAACGTTTCGTAGCGGGTGAAAAGTCGGGATAAAGTAATATTTGAGCAGACGTATGCTAGCTAAAATAATGCCTTTGCTTGCGTGCAGAGAGCGCCCGCCAGGGGTCGGCATCTCTGTTCGCGTGCTCTGGCGTGCGGCACTAGAGCCATTGTTCGCTTTTTTTTTTTGGTGTTGTGATTGAAAACCAATGATAAAATGCACATCTGTGAGCGGTCGACCACGACTTCAAAGGGGACGAATTTGCGAAAAGGTGTGGAAAAATAGAAAGAAGACGAAAAGAGAGCAAAAAGTACGCGAATGACGGTAAAGATGACATGGCAAGGCGCGCGCAGCACATGGCACTGATGATCTCGTAGATGATAACAGATTCATAGTCGAGCACCAATGTGCCGGCCGGCGCTTGGGCCACGGACAATCGCTCCGACTGGCTACCCAACCCAGTCAAGAAACACTTTGCCCCCTCGATTGGCCCTACTTTCTGCCCCGTTTTCCCTTACTTCCACCCCTTTTCCGTTCACACTGCAACAAACCCCACGGCAGCCCAGTCTTCTGAAAACAAGGAGTCGTGGGCTGCAGAGATGCGAAATTGACGCGACGGCAAAGGTGAAATGAACAAAAGGTGAATGGCTCACCATCTCCTCTCCCTCTCCCCCTCTAAAGCCACTTATGGGCCGGATGATGGAGCGTACACAGGCTTGTCCTTCTTCTTCTTCTTTTTGTTCACAGCCGAGCTTTTGGACTTGGCCTCGGCGGCAGCGGCAGCAGCACGCTGCGCCGCAATCGAGGATCCAGACTTCTTTTTGGCCGACTTGGCGCGAGCAGCCATGACCTTTCTGATGTCCACACTGCCCTCGGTGGATCCAGTCTCTGTCGAGGCGGTGTCGTTGATGCTACCTTCGGCAGCGGCGGCGGTAGCTGCAGCCTCAGAGGAAGGTGGCTGCGCTGCGTTGCTCGCGGGCATTGCAGATGCCGGCGAAGACGTGGCGACGCGGTTCTTCTTCTTCTTCTTCTTCTTCTTTGCACTCGAAGACCCGTTGGTCTGCACGCTGAGGCCCGTCTGCTGCGCCAAGAAAGCGGCGGCAGCGGCGGCTTGGGCATCGTCGATTGCCGCCAAGTCGGCGGCCGCGGCCGCGTCCCCATTCTCGGCAACAGTGGGGAGCGCTCCCGTCGCGTCCTCGTTTGCGACCTCGGACAATAAGGCGTCGAGCTCGGCGAGCTCGCGCTTCTTGATTTCCTCCTTTGAGAGTTGCGGCGTGCTTGGCTGCCGGTTCTTGGCCCGCGACCCGGACCGCGAAGGCGGGGCGCTGCTGGTGGCCATGGATGACTGGTCGTCTTCGTTTTCCTCCTCTTCGTCTTTGTCGTCGTTGGCGACAGTGTCATCGTCCTGGTCCGAGTCTTCCTCGTCCGAGTCTTCTTCGTCCGAGTCCTCGCTGTCGCTGTACTGGTTCACCACGATCCCGTTGCCAGCAGAGTGCAATTGCTTGATCATTGCCGGGGCAGCGGTTTTCGTCGGGGAGATGAAGCCCTCGTCGCCGTCGTCCTCGTGCTCATGGGCAGCAGCGCTCTCGGCCTTGTTTGCTTCAGCCGGGGCCGTGCCATTGGGCGCAGAGCCCATGCCCCCGCCGAACATCATCATGTCGTCGTCCTCGTCATCGCTAAGGTCGCCCCAGTTCTGATTCAGTTCCAGACTCGCGAAGTGCTCGAGCGTCTGGGACCCCGCGAGGGGCTCGGGCTCGGTCGTGGCGGAGGTCTGCTGCGCCTCGCTGTCGGCGGCCGCGGGCTCCTCCTCGACCTTGGCGGCGGCCTCGGACTTCTTCTCCTTGCGTTTGCTCTTCTTGCTTGACCCGCTGTTGAGCGCCGCGAAGATGTTGGCGCCCGACGACATGGTTGGGTTTCCTTCTTTCCTGCCTGCCTCGCTGCCTGCTCGCTCGCTTGCTTTTCTGGTTGCTGCTACCTCGCTGGCTGGCTGGCTGGCTGGCTGGCTGGCTGCTCGCCTTGCTTTGCCTTGGCTTGCTTGCCTTCGCTGCCTGGTTGGCTGGCTGGCTGGCTGGCCGGCCTGACTGGTGCTCGCTGGCACCCTGGTCCTTCTTTCGCTCGCTCGCTCGCTCGCGCGCTCGCGGTACGGGCTTTCCCGTTCTGCGCGTGGCACGCACGCCTTGCGCAGCTGCCTCCGCTGTCTGCGCCGCGCCCTCCGCTCGGCCTCGCCGCCGTCCAGCCTGACTGACGGCTTTGCCCGCCGCTCGCTCGCTCGCTGGCTGCTTCCTTGCTTGCTTTCTCGCGCGCTTCCTCGCTTGCTTTCTCGCGCGCTGTCTCGCGCGCTGTCTCGCGCGCCCGCCTGCTCGCTTGCGCCTCGCTCGCCCGCCTCGCTCGCCCGCGCTCTGCGCCTTCTCCGCTCGGGTCGCCGCGGCTCCTGGCGAACGCGGAATGACCCGCCCGGAAGCAGCGCCCTCGCCTCTGCTCTGCTTGCGCTGCTTGCGCTGCTTGCGCTGCTTGCGCTGCTTGCGCTGCTTGCGCTGCTTGCGTCGCGCTCTGGCGCCGCGCGGAGGTCGGTCTCCTGCTAGCCTCTCTCTGCCTGGCCAGGAAGAAGCGCGCGGGGGCCAACCAACCACTGGCGCTCTGCTCTGCTCTGCTCTGCCTGCTGCGGCACGTCTACTAGACCTAGGCCTGGTGCAGGAGCGATCAATCGGTCGATGGATCGATCGATTGATCGAGGGAGGCGAGAACCAGCGGTGGCAGGCAGCTAGCTAGCTGCGCCGCGACAGCTTAGAGTATATGTGTAGTGTGCCAAGGGTCGAGCGCGCGGCCAATCGAATTCTCTCTTGGCCGCAGCAGATACTGCACTTGGGCGAAACCTCTTTACAGTTTAACTTTAAGCCTTGCCTTGGAAGCCTGTCATTCGCAGCCGCCACGCTTCGCATCGCACCAGCGTCGTGAGCATCAGCAACATCGTCGTCTCATCTCATCGTCGTCATCGCCGGCGCCGCCGTCCTTTTGCGACGAGACACACCGCCAGCACGGGCCCCCGCACCGTCGAGCCGCCGCGACCATCGTTATCGTTGGCTGGCTGTCGCGCGGCGTGGTCCCAAGTGGCACCAATGACAGGCCCCGAAGGCAAGGCCGGGACTCGCGGCTGTAGTGCAGTGGGTGGCCACGGCCAGCGCCAGTAATAGGACCCACTGTCAGGGACCCTTTAGGCCCGTCCCACTTTGGCAGAAGCCTCGTCTCACTAGGCTAATGAAGGAGGAGGAGGCAGAGAGAAGAGGAGACGAGAAGTCGCGCAGAGTGGCCATAAAACTGGCTAGCTGGCTGTCTGACTGACTGACAGTGAGCATTTGACGTGAAATTTGGTTTTCCTGTCCTGCTTGAAGTTATTTGTCAATGAGCGAAAAAGGAAAGGGACGGCATGGATTGGATGAAAATGTCAACAAGCAAACTCATCCCTCGTGCTCCATTCTATCCCTTGATGACCTCTCCCCCTCTCTCCATCTCTCCTCTCGAGTCCCTTGCGACAACAGTCAGTTGTTCCCCACTGTCAGTCAGTCCTGGGATGCCGGAAGCTTGTCAAGACGCGCTTGGAACTCGGCACGGGCAGGATCCTCGGGCTTGATGAGATCAAGCGCTTTCGTCAGGGCTCCACGCGCCTCTTCGAAGCGCCCCAAAGATGTAAGCGCCTCAGCCTCCCGGCCGTAGGCCTTGGGCCACTTGGGCCGCACGCGAGCGCAGGCTTGCGCGTTTTCGAGGGCCTCCTCATACTTGCCTTGTTTGTGCAGACACGCAGAACGGTTGCTCAATAACGCATGCACGATTGGGCTTTCCGCAAATCCTGCAAGATCAGCAGAAGCAGAGATATCTGTGACGCCCGCCAACTTGAGCGATTCGCCATACGCCTCGAGGGCCTCGGGAACCTTGCCGGCCGCAAAAAGACGGTTGCCCTTTTCCTTGAGGACAATGGCGTTGCGCGACGTCACGTGCTCCTTGTGCTTGGCGGCCTTTTCCGCGGCTGTCGGAGGTGGCTTGGCTGACATTTTCTGGGCGAGCTGCTTGAGCTGGGCCGCAGACGGCTGATGCTGCTGGCCAGCGTTTCGCTGGTTGTACGCGCCGGCGAACTTCATCCACGGCAGCGAGGTATCGAGGTCCTTGGCGAAGAAGTCCAGGCGGTAAAAGCCATCCTCGTCGTCGAATTGCTTGCCAATAAAGGCGTCACCCAAAACCTGCGTCGATTGCCCGCACGCGGCCACAATTGCGCTTGCACGGGGATTCATTGGGAGTTCCTTGGCAATGCCCTTGTCGTCCACATACATGTTGATCGAGACAAAACCCGTATCGGGGCGGTTGGGGTGCAGGACGACCATGTCCACCATGGTGCGTGCAGCCAAGTTCTTGATCATTTCTTCCGAGACTTCCTGGTTCTTGGCCTGCTCCTGAACCTGCTTGCGGTACGTGTCAAGTTGGTTTCCCGAGAGCACTTGTCTGCTAAAGTGGTCCTTGCAAAAATCCACAAAGCATCCAAGCGCCTTGCCCTTGGCCTGGTGAACAGTCACCTCGCGCACAGGCTCTGAGACATCCGCAGGGACAATCACGGCCACAACATCGCGCTCCGACTCGTCGACGCCGCCGCCGCCGCCGTGCGCCTTGAGCTGCGCCAGCGCGGCCTGGCCCTCGGCCATCAGAGGAGCTGCGCTGCTCATGATTCGTGTCCTTGGTTTTCCTGTCTGTCTACGTCTGCTCGCACCTCGCAGCGACTCGAGCAAGCTCTAGCAAGCGCGTCGTGTGGATCGCCAAAACACTCGTTCGTTCGCTGGGCTCCTCCGCGGATTGCTTGTCCAATCGCTCGCTCTTGCTTTGTTTCTTTCGATCAATCGATCAATCGAAGATGTCACGTCACGTTGATTGAAAGGAGGACTTCATGTCCACCAACCAAGAAGCTGAGCTCTTGAAGAACCGAGATGTCGAGTTCCGAGGTCTCGCGCGCGCGCACGCACGCACGCTCTAGACAGCTTCTTTCGGGGAGGTGAGGGGGGGAAGGGGTAAAAGAGTTGCAAGAACGGAAAACACCGTGGGCAAGAAACAAGAGCAGCAGAGAGATGGGAGACGAGAAGAGGGAGCAAGGGGTGGGGGTGGGAGGAAAGGAGATATGTAAAAAGGGGATGTTGTACGTATGGTTTAGTAGCGAGTCCGGGCGACCTGGACGTTGGGGATGTTGACCTTCATCTCCTTGAGCATGTCCATGGTGTCGGCGTCAACCTCGATGGTGTCAAGGTCAATAGCGGAAACCTCAGGGACGTAGTCCATGCGGCGCTCGCGCTCCTCCTCCTGGAGCTTGAGCGAGATGCCGCGCACGGGGCCACGGTCAATGCGCTTCATAAGGCGGGTCACAAAGCCAGCAACCTTGTTGCGCATCCGCTTGGACGGCAGGATGGCGACCTCCTCACAGAGGCGCTTGTTGGTCTGAAAGTCAAGCGTCAATCGCGCATAGTGGAGCTCCACCACCGCCTTGGCGGACTTCTTCACCGTCTTGGTGCGAACGCGGCCCATGGTTGTGTGTGAGAGGCGTACGAGGACGTCTGTAATCAGGTCATCGTCAAAGTCAAGCGTCGATATGTCAGTCAATTCAGAGTTCACTCGGTTTCATTTGCTTTGGTTTGCTGTGCCTAGGCAGCAACCAGCCAGCCAGCCCCCCTCCTCTCCCCTCCTCCTGTTTTTCTCTCATAAACGACCTCGTCCAACAGCGGATCCGCACCCATGTATACGGTATCGCGCATCGACACATGGACTCCGCGTCGCTCTCCTTCCACGGCGGCTCCGTCGTCCACGTCGGCAGGCTTTCTCTCGCAGCCACTGCCGTCCGTGGTGCTCGCCCTCCTCAGCAAAGGCCGCCTGCGAGGCACGCCGCCCGTCTCCATCCGCATCTC
>KN805437.1:2712-22121 GCA_000818945.1 Schizochytrium sp. CCTCC M209059
GGCGAGCCGCAGCCTTGCGCCGCGCCGCGCCGCGCGCAACGCCTGCGCAACCACGCACGCCGGGCGGCGCCGCGCGAGGCCTCGCCGCCCCAGAGGACTCAAGGCGCGCCCTTGAGGCACTGCGGTTGCGGGCCGGGCCGGCCGAGTTGCGCCGAGGCTGCGTGTCCGCGCGGGGCCGAAGCGCGCAGCCGCGGTGCCGAGGACGAGGACCAAGGAGGGCGCGAGAACGCTGCGATAGACGAAGCTGGTTCTATTCTATTCCTTCACCTCTGGCTGTTTCCCGCGGCCTGGGTCTGTCGAGCGAGTACTTCTTCTGCACCCTCGCCAGCCAGAGTCATCCATGTGGACGAGGATGCCAAGAACCGCCGCGCCCTGCTCGCCACGTACTCCGCCACGTACAATGTCGGCCTTCGCGATCGCCATGGGGAGACAACGAATGCAGAAAAGGCGGGACGGGGGTCGGCCGGGCCGGCACGGCGGCCCGTTAGAAGAAGAAGAAGAAGAAGAACCAGGGACCTCGAGAAGCGCCCTGCGACAAAGTACCGGCACGGCCTGGGAGGCGCGAGAGAGCACGCGAGGACCGTCCGCCTCGAAGGTCGGGGCGCCAGGATGCAGCACGCAGGAGACGGGCGCGGCGGCGAGGCCCGGACGTCGCGGGAAACTCACAAGCTTGGACGCCGGACGTTCCCTCCCGCGCCCAGCCCGCCCCAGCGCCGCTCCCAGCGCGCGACTGCGAGCGCCTTGGCACCGTTGAGGCTTGACTTGACACCGCCACTGTGTAGTATGCTGTACGTATCATACTAGGTAGTAGTAGATAGGCCCATAGCAAAGCGCGCCTTGGTACTATCCTTGCACACAGGGCACAGCAGCAGGCGGTCAGCCGGCCCGAAGAGGCTGCCCCGCCAACAAAGGCGCAACACAGACAAGACTCCCGCGCGCGAGATCGAGTAAGCGAGCGAGCGAGCGAGCGAGCGAGCGACGGACGGTTGAGGAGAAGAAAGGCCCTCTTGCGCGGCCATGACCTGGTCGCTGCAGACGATGGAGTCCTTCGCCAAGGCGGTGCAGCAACTCCGTACCACGGCACCTAGCGGGTCCGTGGAGGCCGTCGAGGACGCAGAGGCCGTGCTTCTCTTGCACACGAGCAAGTCGCGAAAATACTTTATCGCCGGAAAAGAGTACACGCACAGAGGCCTCATCCTCAAACGGCTTCACGCCTCGCGCGCATGGAGTGCACCGGTCCCTGTCCACGTGAGCAACGCTCCGAAGCGCAAGCTTGGGAATGGCAAAGTCGCCGTCATCTTTCTTCAAGATTGCCTCCTTGAAAGCTTTAGCAAGTCAGGCCGTCTGTACATCGACCCCGCCAAGCCGGGCGTCGCTCGAGGCTTCTTCGACTCCGGGGCGCCCACCACGCTCAGCGGTTGTATCGTAGAGATCGACGAGACGCGTAGCCATCACAACGCCCGCCAATCCTTTATCATTCCAAGCACACGTAGGCGAGACTCTCTGTCCTCCACAACGTCCACGAGTTCCGCCGCCTCCGATGCCGCACTTTATCGAGAAAAAGTGCAATCCTACATGGACACAGAGGTGGCCTGGATCAGCTCCTTGCGAGGCGAGCTTGATCTCCTCTTCACATCTTGCAGCATGGTTGAGCCGTGAAAATCTGCGGCACCATTGGTAAACGTTTTGTTCATTAACTTACAGGTTGTATCCTCTTTTTTCCTTTTCTTTTTTTCGTGCTTTCCGAATGTTCGATGTCCTAGGCGATGGATAGGCCTAAACTAAAGCATGCATTCACCACATCATCTTATTGATGTGATTAACCCTTCCTCTTCTTCCTCCTCTTCGTCTTCTTGTATTTTCTCTGTGGTGTCGATGTCATATCCAGCCACGCTGACTGTAATAAAAAATTGATACAGAAAGGTGTTCAATATGGTTTCTTGTTGTTATGGATCATCCTATCGTCGCTGCGCGCCCGACGCTTGCAAGTGCCGGTGCGTAGTGTAAAGTGTGGTTCCTGGCATGTGCTGTTTAAAGTTCTGCAAAATGAGCACATCATCACCTGCAGACTTGCTCTCGGACGAAACGCGCGAGCGCGTGCTCGCAAGACCAGACCGCTTAAGACTCTTTGCAATCGCAAGAGTGTCAAGCCCACGTGCGAAATCACCCTTTTCCTTGTCAAATGTCGGTACCGCGCGTGGGCGAGCCGCCATGCTGCCTTGTGGAATAGGCCCGCCAAACCGTGCCGCGGCCTTCTCCTGCACACGTTCAACCTTTTGCACAGAGCGCCCAGAATTTGGCGCCGAAATTCCGGTGACACCGTCCTGATAAGAGGTTCGCCATTGCGATGGCTCGAGACCCCCTGGCGAGGCTTGGAGAACTGCGTTTGACGACTTGTGAACACTTTGTTGCTGCGAGAGTCGACGTTGCGTTGTACGTGCGTCTTGGGCTACAAGAAAGCCGTCTTCAACGCGCACGCTGGTGCTTTGTTTCGAGTCGCTCGCAAACGTCTTGCGCCGATTCAGAGGCACCAAGTTTCCAGCCCAGTCGACATCCTCGGGACGAAGTTGCGCCAAGGCGTCTTCAGCCTGGTTCCCACCGTGCAAAAGGTTTCGCGTCGAAGCGACTTCCCGACTTGCGCGCCCTGCGCCTGGCAACGTTGCGAGCTCGTGATCATAGCTCTTGCCGCTTCCGACCGTAGATGCGTAGCTTGTTCGGCCGTCAAGCCTGTGCAGCGCCCACTCGCGCTGCAGTTCGCTGCGCTCCATTTCCTCCTTGTTGATGGTCGCCCGCCTACGCGCAGCACGGAAAAAGCAAGCGCGCCTCGACGCCCCGCTCGTCTATGGATGGGGAACTCGCGGGCGCCAGCCAATGTCTTTTGCTCGGGCGTGTTTTCGATGCAATTTGTCTTGCGCGCCAAGAGCTAGTTGCTCTTCTCGTGCTCGGGTTCGGGGTCGCGCTACTCCGGCAAGATTTCACGAGAGAACCGTTGAGCGCTGCTGGGTGGGGTACTTGTGAGCTGTGCAGATGTGCAGAGTTCGCGACCACGAGCAAGGCCCCGTCTGCGCTGCTATGTCGTTTGAGAAACCTGGGCCCCCGATTTTCATAGAAACAAGCAGTGCTTTGCAGTCCGAAGTGCGAGGTCCCCTCGAATACGGACATCAGAAAACGAAAAAGAAAACACATCATGTTCTAAGCGAAGTTTTCTCCTACCTACATTATCGCGAGCTCGATCGAGGGTCCATCATCGAGTCCTAGAAGCTTGCGCGCCTGGTCAATCACCGCAGATACTGTCGGCCAAGACGCGTACGCGGTCCCCGAATCATAGCCGAGACGTACAAGATCCGGCATCGACATCCCACAGGCCTGCGCAGATGTTATCCCCTGCGGGGTAAAGATGCGATTGTTGCCGAAACGTGTGCATGTGTTTTCTTCAAGCTTGCACCCGCACGGAAACTCAACGTACGCGTCATCTCGAAGCATAATAACTGTATTGCCCAAAAATTGGTCTTGCTCGCCCGCCTGCGTCACATCTTGCCCCGCAACTGCGCCCTTTCCACGAAGGTACGCATAAAGATTGTCATGATGCGAATTCGAGTGCCCGAAAAAGTCCGTTTTCAGCCCGTTTTCAGCATACACAAACACATTGTGGTGCGTGTTGAAGCCTTGCGAGCCGTCATCCGTATCGACAGCTTCCTGACTGTAGTAGCTACCCAGCATAAAGTTACCCCGCAACTCGTCGGCCGCTTTTTTGCTAAATACATAGCGGCCCGTCGCCGCGTCGAAACTATGCGCGAATGGCTGCCGATCCCACGCGTTAAAAGGACCGTGGTCCCCTGTTTCCTTGACCGTGTTGAAAAGAAGATTTCCCTCGAACACGTTGGCGCCGCCAAAGCCGTCGTTCAAATTGATCCCCGCGCGCGGGGCGCGGAAAAATAC
Organism: Schizochytrium sp. CCTCC M209059; assembly: GCA_000818945.1. NCBI lineage: Eukaryota > Bigyra > Thraustochytrida > Thraustochytriidae > Schizochytrium > Schizochytrium sp. CCTCC M209059. Next base: position 6,652 of record KN805437.1, read on the forward strand.
ATTGTTCTGCACGAGCGACTCCATGGCCTTGCCTTGGAAAAGAAAGGATGTCTGCTTCATAAAAAGCCCGCATCCATAGCCAACATTGTTCCGCAGCACAGAGCCGCGTGGCTGGTTACCCGCAGTTCCGTTCCAGCCCATGCCCCACGCGCTCGGAAGTGTTTCGCCTTCCGTCTCGCCAAGAAGCGAAATGGCGTTACCTCCAAGCAGGTGAAAATCCGAACTCTGGATCAGCAGCCCACGCGCAAATCCACGCACGTGAATTGCATTTCCGTCCAAATTCTCAAACACGCATGAGTCCACTTTAGCGTCGCGCGTGCCTCGGAGCATGACCGCTGCAAGCGTGCTCAGGCCCCAGTCACCACCAGACACCATAGTGTGATTGTCGAGATATGTAAGTCGCGTGTCGCGAAAGCCGAGGCCCAAGATGTGCAAGTCCGTCACTGGGCTCGCCTGGTCTCCCGTGGCCTCCACCAGAGTACGCACCGTGGGGATCTCTACCGTTCCAGGGGCCGACGGCGCACCGGCGGAGCTCACGTACAGGATTTGCTGTGTTTTTGCATCCCAAAAGAACTCGTTGTCGGCATCGAGCTCCTCCCGCAGATTTTCCACGAAAAATGCTTCGCCCGTGTTCCCTCCCCGCGCATCCTGAAAACCGCCGCGACCGAGCATGATATGCGACGCATTGCTTTTCGCGGCGTCCACTTCAAAGGCCCACGATGCCCAGTGGTACTTGTGCCATGCGTGCACGATGGCCCCATCGAGCGATTGATACGGCCCATTCGGAAGCATTTCAGAGTTGATCTCGATGCCAGCGGGAAAACGCACCAAGCATCGCGGCGGAGGACGCGTGCCGCCCCAACACCCAAGTCCACACCAGTACCCAGCTGGCGGATCATAATCGCGGCACGTGCCCCCGACGCCAATCTGATATTCGTGGTATGCAGTCCCTACCTCGCGTTGCGGGCTTTCCACCGTAATCTGGCGCCAGTTGGCCTGATGCTTGGTGGGTTGCTCCGGCTCGATCCACGTGCCCACCAGATTGCTTCCAAAACCGTCTTGCGGATCGACCACCGCGGCGCCCTGCTGCTTGCCTTTGCAGTGATACCCTGAAGGAAGAGGCGCGTCCGAGGTACATCCGTTCGGATAGCGCGCGCGGACAGCACGGTTGCCATTAATGCGTAGACCCGTCGCCTCGCGAATGCCAAGACCGGCTACATCCAGAGTCCAGACATTTGCCTGCGTGGGATGTTGCTGCCAGGTTCTGTTCGATTTTCCGCCAAACGGCACGGCGATCGCGCCCGAGAGCCAAACCTCTTCGCCATTGTAATTTTGCAGCGTCAAATGAGAATCGCGTGGACCAAGTTGCAGAGTGTCACGGAAATAATGGCGCCCTTGTCGAAAGACAATACCATACATGGCATCTTCAGAGGCAGTCATTCGAACGCTACGGATGACGTCGAGCGCGTGCGCTGCTGTGGCAAACGGTTTTTCAATCGATCCGTCGTTGTCCTTGTCCGAGCCGCCATTGGCATCGACAAAGTAGGAGCGCCGCTTGGTGGGGATCTCGAAGCGTGGTTGAAAGCTCGCCGGGGCGTCCTTGGGGACCTCGGCCTCTGGGCATTGCATTTCGCCATCCGGGAGGCCGCCTGGCGTGTTGAGCTCCTTGACGAGTTCCTGGAAAAAGGATTTAGGACGAAATGGTTGAATTTTCAAGGCGTACTCGACCGCCAGCTTGCGAATAGCGCAATCAAACTCCCGCGGCGCCTTGTCCGCCGCGTCTCCTCGTACATTTGATGCTTCGCCGACTCGCCGGCCCGTTGTGGCGGCCAGCGTCAAGACCCAAACCAGCACCGCTCCGATGAGGCGGAGCTTGGGCCGCATCTTTCTTTCTTGCTTTCGCAGCCCAGCCCGTGCTCTTTTTGACGTTCGCGTTCCCCCACCCCTCCCTTTGCTGTCGCCCCGGCGAGTTAGCGAGTAAGCGAGTTAGCGAGCGAGTCTATCTCCGGCGCAATGGCGCTCGAAGATTAAGACCGGCCGCAGCGCCGTTAAGCGATTGATCGCGCCGTCGGTCCCCCCAAAAGATAGAAAAAACAAGTGGCGGGTTCTCACATCAATGTGGCGGTCACCATCACGTAATACGGTGCGATGAAGGTAGTAGGCCTAGGCCTAATGCGGTGTGATGTAATGTGATGTGTTTTTGTGTTTTCATCGTCACTAAATGCACATGCTTTGCTGCGCACATGGAGTCAAAGATACTGCACGTAGTGGAAAGCCATGATTCTGAAGAAGGCGATGCGAATGAGAGAGAGAGAGGGGAGGCAGTGTCTCTAAAAGTGTAAAAGCAGGACTCGACATTTTAACAAAGAAGAGGTCGAAGCGCCCGCGTGCGGGAAAAGGCATCAAGTCAGGAGTTAGTGTAAAGCTTGCAATGGATTCTCCTTTAATTGCTTTGGACGTATACTTTGCGCACGACAACAACAGCAACAATAACATCAAGAAACCGAAGGGCAACCGGGTGATCGATGAAACGTTGGACATCCATGATTTACTTTATTCGTTCAAGATTCATTGCTTCATCCACATCAAAGAATCAAGCATATACGCAAAAGCTGCACTAGCTTCTGCGTAGATTCGCCCACACGTGTGGTCAAGTGGTCCCTACGGACGCGCATTCTCGGGTCGGGAAGGAGGAGCGCCAGACCGTTCGCCCGAGACAGCGGCTTGTGCCGGAGCCGCGGGGAGGAACTTTGAAGCAATCGCGTTCAAGAGACCTCCGATCTCGGCTCCCGCGCGACGCTCGAGTTGTTCATCGCGGCGCTGACGACGAGCCTCGTACGCTGCACCCTCTGCAGACTGGCGCCATGCACGATGCGCGTCACCGTCAAAGTGCCAGGTGAATCCTTGTGAGGGAGCATAGCGCGCCGCCTTGACCATTTGGTCAAAGGCGTTTTGCAAATGGTTTGTCGACTTGCTTAGGCGTGTCGCAATAAGGCGCTGCAAGGAGGGCGCCTGATAGATGACCTTGTCCAGAATATAGTACAGCGCTTGCCTGCGGACGACTGTCTTGGACGCGCGCTCCTGCTTGACAACAATAAAGAGCACAGGCTCGTGGCTTGACGGCAAGAGTCTGTATTCGATGCCAGGCGGCATGTCGGCGAGCATTTCAAGGCCCAGGTTTTGCATGCGCAAGATCTCGTTGTTGCAGCTCGTATCGTAAAATGGGCTGCACGCAAAATAGTCGAGCACATTGTGCGCCGAGAGCCCAAAAGCACGAATCCAGTTGTCGTCCAGGAAGCTCACCTCGGCTAGCTTTTCGCCCGTCAGCTCTTCGTCCTGGTGTTGCTGCTGCTGCTTTTTGCTCGCCTTTTTGGACGCCGGCGCCGCCGGCTCGTCGCTCCCGGTCTCGTCGGCCTTGGACTCGGGCGCCGCGTCTTGCTCCGGAGTATGCTTCTGCTGCTGCTGCTGCTGCTGCTGCTGCGCCTGGGCCCCAACTGCCGCCGCCGCTGCCGTCGCCTCGGGCTCCTTGTCCTCCTCGGCGCGCGGCCGCTTCACGGCGCGCTGCGGCGAGGCGGGCCCATCCTGGCCGCGGGCCCGTTTGCCGGCGGCATCCGAGGCGGGCCCTGCCTCTGCGCCGCCGTCCGCGCCGCCGTTGCCGCCGCCGCCGTTGCCGCCGCCCGCGTCCATGCCGGCAGCCTCGCGCGCGCGGCGGCTCGGGCCTGCCGCTCTCGGGGTCTGCGGCTCGCGAGTTGAGGCCGCGGCGCCTTCTTTATCGCTCCTTCTTTTGCTTGCATCACATCATCATCATCATCATCATCATCATCTTCATCTGCAATTTCATCTTCATCATCAGTTCATGCTCCCGTTCTTGGTTCTTTGTCCTCACCGCTACGAAGGCTTCTGGGGCGACGTGCTGCGGAGTCGGCGCCGGCATCGAGGAGCAGCCAGCATTGGCCTGCACATTGCATCGCTGTCAAGCTACACAAGACACGCAAATAAATGGCTGGCTTCGGGATGCGAAATTACGCTGGGCACGACGATTTTCAGGATCTCGTGGGCAACAATGGATCGATCCGACGGCAAGAGCTTGTTCTGGACGAATCAGGGCAACATCACCAGACCCGCTGAGCCTTAACACCATTGCATTCACATGTCAGATCAAAATAGAATTCATGCTAGGCATTCTGCTCCAGAACTGCGTCATTCGAACTTAGCATCATGATGTTATTCTGCACACGAAAGCCTTTTTTTCTTGGAGAAAACAAGCCGAGCTCTACAGGTAGCGCGCTTGCCGCGCTTTAACGCGTGGAATGCAATTCATGCGGCATGCAGAGCAGAGCACCTATGTTTGTCTTTTGGAGTTGCTGTCAGCTTATGTCGAGAAATGACGACCAGCAAAACCATCCGTGGAAGCCATGAGCGGCAAGGACACGAAGACGAGCGGCGGCGGCGGCGGCGGCAGCGGCAGCAACAGCAGCGGCCTCTCTAAGGACGCTGCTGCGAAGGCGGCCAAGAAGGAGGCGAGGAAACGCGCCAAAAAGGCTCGACGCCAACAGGCTAAAGAGGCGCGGCGAGCTCAGGCAAGCCAGAATGGGGTCCAACGCAAACGAGGTCGCGACCTCGTCGACGAGGAGGTCCCAAGAACGTCCATTGCGCAAGACAATGCCAAGGCGACAGTGAAACGCAAAAGGTCTCGGAGTAAAGCCGAACACTCCGACCGCGCAGACGAGGCGATCAAGCCTGGTCCACCAGGTATTCTTGTCGTGGGCGACGGCAACTTTTCCTTCTCCGAGGCCCTGGCCAAAAAGTCTGCACGAACACAGAATGGAGTTCAAGTGGTCTGCACGTCGCTCGACAAACGGTCCGAAGTTGCAAGGAAATACGGCAAATCCGCAACGCAAGCACTTCAAACGCTCGAGGAAATGCCCCATTGCGAACTCGTTCACGGCGTCGACGCCACGGACTTGTCATCGTCCTTTCAAGGGCGTCTGTTTTCGCGCGTCATCTTCAATTTCCCGCACACGGGCTTGCAGCGCGTTCATGACAACCGAGCTCTGCTTCGTGACTTCTTCTCTAGTGTTCGCCGTGTCTTGGCGCCGGGCGGGCACGTGGAGGTCACCTTGAAGGATGGCCCGCCATATAGCTCATGGCAAATCGAGGACCAAGCGGATCCAAGCGGTTTCGGGCTCGTCGCTTTGCGTCCCTTTCACTTTCGGGACTATCCCGGGTACCGTCACGTGACCACAAACAAGGAGGCAGAACCCTCAAATCCTCAGAACGCCTGCCGAATCTACGACTTTATGCTCATTCGAAGAGTCTAATATAATTTCACAATGTACTTTTGGATGATCCCCTTCTTCGTAAAAAGAAGAAATAAACCGTGCCACGCGCTTGTCGAGCTTACCAAAGGTAGTATTGATTTTTGAAATTCATTCAATCGATCAATCCTCTGCGACAGCGACATTTGTCATGTATCTCTCTCTGCCAGCCCCAGCACCAGATCCAGCCGCACCTCCAGGCCTTGTTGCAGCGGCGGCGTCCGGATCCTCGTCAGGGTCCTGATTGAAGAACTTGTAGAGCTTGACAGCGCCCGCGCGCCCGATGAGTGGCATGAGATCCTCTTGAGACATCAAGCTGAGGTCGCGCAAATTCCGCACGTTGCTCAGGATGGCTCCGACATTATGCACTGTAATACCTGGAAGCCTGCGCAGGACTTCCTGCGCGGCAACATTGCCCTCTTGCTGTTGTTGCTGTTGCTGACCTTGAGTTTTCAGCGCATCACGAGCAGGGTCGTTCACAGTCGAGGTCGCTGACCGGGGAAATGACCCAAACGAAGAATTAGAAGAAGAGGCCGTAAAGGCATCGAGCACGCTGGCAGGTGCAGCAGGTGGAAGAGCGTTGTCGAGGTTATCGGGCATGCCAATCGCAGCGGCGAGAGCAGCTTCGGGATTATCGTAGTTGGTCTTCATGAGCTTGAAGAGATCCACCGTAGCGTGCGGGCTAGGCGACCAAAGCAGACGCAATGCTGGAAAATGCATGGTCAGCAGGACCATTTTGGACAAAATGCTCGAATGCGAAATGTCCGAGGATATGTCGGTCACGGCCTGCAGCGAAAAGGGCTTCCCCTCGTCAAACTCGATCAAGAGGTTCGGGCGCTGATAGTATTTGCACATGGCCTCTGCCTGTGTAAAGAGCCGGCCCGAGTTGAAAGATCCGTGCAAATCAGGAATGCTTTTGCGCTCAACACAAATCTCGGGCGCCAATATATAGTCTCCAACCTCCAAGGTTGCAGGCTCTACGTGGACGCCGTTCTTGTGCAAAAGCGAGGGCAGCGCACTTCGAAACTCGCGCATGTCAACGACGATGCGCGGCACCACCGCAGCCTTGGCGTGGCGAGGACGACTCATGGCGCTCTCAAATATAGGTTCACCGGTACTGAGATTATAACCCACTATGTTTCGACTTTTGGTGGTAAGGTCATCTTGGAGCGCGGTCGCATTTTTTCTCTCTCCCATCCGACCTTGCGATGCAGATGCGAGAACAAGCCCTGCCTTTTCGTCGATGAGCTTTCGGAAGGTATCCTGTTCCCGTTTGAGGTCCGAAAGGTACCGCTGCTCCTCCACCGAGTCCTGGTACTGCAAGAAAAACATTTGGATTGGTTCGGGTGCAAGTTGCGCGTTTTGCGCGGCTGCGCGCGCTGCCTCGTATACCTCGACGGTTCGCACAGCCTCTACGTCGGGTTCAAACATGATGACGAAGCGAGGTCGCATTTCCTCAAGAATACTAAGCAATTCGCTTGCACCGTCGCCTCCTTCCACGGGGAACACGACAACCTCGGCTCGAGGCCAGCCCGAAGGCGCCTCGTGTTCTTGATCTTGGTCAAGATCGACAACTTCGTGCACTGTCTCCTCGCCCACACCCACCTCCTGGACATTGTTTTTTTTTACCAGAGCGAGAAGACGGCGCACGTGCTCGGCAAGAAACAGCCTCGACTCCACTGGGGCTTTCGCAGCGGCCTCCACTGCACTTCTGTAGCGGCGGTCAACACCTGAAAATGCATTGTCCCCGCGAGTGGGTCGTGGGCCCATATAAAGTGCGCGAAGTAGGTCGTGCAAACCGCGCGTGTCCTCCGATGTGAGACGGAGCGAACCCCTCGCGGCGGATCCTCCGGCTAGATGAGCCAGGCCGTTGGCCCCGCACCATCGGCGAAATCGCAGCCCGAGATAGGTTTCCAGTCGCCGGCGATTCACGGCGACAAGAGCATTCTCTTTGAGACGAGAACGAATATCTCGTGCAGTAAGCTCATCATGGCAAAATATGATGGTCTCGGCGCCACCCGCGGCGCGTTGCAAGCTGCTGGATGGTCGATTGCGAAGCAATGTCCGCACCTCACGAATCACGCGACGCAAAAGACCGAACTTCGGATTCTCCTCTACATCAATTTTCAGTTTGCATTGTTGTTGACCTGTGCCATCGAGGACGATGGTGGAGGGCAAGGTTGTGGGGTCCATTGCTGCAAGGCTCTCTGCGGTTCGCTTGGTTTTGAGCTTTGGCGTTCGAAAGACTCGAGTTCGCGCATAGCGAAACATACGGTCTGCAGAATCTGTCAACAGCCAAAGTGAGGGCGCTTGATGGCCCGTGACCTCGTCGCGAATGCCATCAAGCACACGCAAAAAGGTGACCGCATCAAGCCGGAGAAGATCCGGAAGCAGACGCCGAAGGACGCCAACGTCATGAACGAGTTGTTTCGTCTTGCGACCCACCTTGTGCCATAGCGGGTCAAGCTGGCGGCGCAAGGTCACCTCAAAAGATCGAAAAAGTCCATTTTCGACCGTGAGCCCGGATACATCAATGTTTTGCGTTTTGCGCAGCTCGGTGAGACACATCTCCAAGAGCGTCACGAGCTCGCGCTGAATTCCGGCCATTAGTGCCGTGAGCGGCTGACCGTACTCTGTCACAACGGGGCGGGCTTTGTCGAGAGTGGCGCGTACGGAAAGATGGAAGCGCGGCCATAGATGAAGTTTGCCCACGCCAAGAGTGCCCATGACTTGCGCGAGGAAGCCAAATTTGGCTGCCAAGGCCTCGGGCGCGTCGCAAAAGGCCTTGACAAAGCCTGAAAATTGCGACGAGGTACGGAGAATGTTGAGAATAAAGCCAGAGTTTGAAGTGTCCGAGACGCGATGCGCCCCATCGACCACGACGCCGGTGACGCGATCGAGATCAATCACCGCCGAGAGCAGGTCGACAACGAGGATGCGCGAAGTGACGATGAAGCATCCTCCCTCGAGATATAATGAGCGGCGAGCGGCGCTGGTAAGAGAGTTTGTGACAACGACGGGTGGCGTGCAGCGGGCCTCGGCGCCGCCGCGCTCCACAACGGCGCGCTGCAGAGCTGCTGCCTTTTCCGAGGCGTTGACAATATACACGAGAGGCACGCGGGACTTGCCGGATGCGCGGGCATGATCGACCTTTTGACAGTACAGTTGCACGAGTTTGGTGATGAGCACGTGGTGTCCGAGTCCGCGTGCGCTCACCACGAGCGAGTCCTCCTCGAGCGCGCCTTCGAGCATCTCCCTGTGGAAGCCTAGCATGCTCGCGGTGAGACTCCCACTCCCTCCGCCTCCGACCCCTCGTGCGGTAGCCCCGCCTGCAGCCGGCGTCTGCGCCGTTGCCTTCGAGGCCTCCGCGCCCGAACCGCCCGCCTCCGCGGTCTCCGTCATCTTGGCGGCTGAAGCGAGTTTGGCCCAGCCAAGGTTCGGGATTGATCGATGGATTGACTCACCAAGCTTGTCATGTCATGAACAACAACAATGGCAGACTGGCAATGTGGTGCGCTGGCTGCCTTTGCGCAGAGCAGGACCGGATCTACAAGCATCAGGCAAATATTCTACGGGGCAAGGGCGCCCTGCAAGCATAAACGCGTTGACATGTCCTTTTTGTGGAGGTGAGCACAGGTTGTCGACCCTTGGATTCTGCGCGAGAAATGAATGCCATGTCACAAGTACTATGCACGGTCTGTAAAGTGGAACAGTATCGGCGACGATGGCGCCGTTGGGCTCGTGGAAGGAAGGCTTGGGCAAGAAGAGTTCGCTTACGTCTTTGAAGCAATTTGGTTCGGCTTCGTTATTCTGCGTTTGTGGTTATAGGCAAGACTTTGGACTGGGGCCAGGAAGGCAGCATACGTGAATTTTCCCTTGCAGGATGAAGACTCCAATCTTGCATGACCCATGCACTACTGTTCGACTTTCACGCGACAACAACGCAATACGCTCTTCGCCGACGATCCTGCGATATAGTTGTTATGACGTGCCTGTCTCTCAAAGACAGACTATTGCTAATGAAGGCTGAAGACGACGGTGGCCGAAGGGTCCGTTCACTTGCGCTCACCCATAAAATTACCAAGGGGTGGGCGAAGACGTATGGCACAAATCTCGATCGTTACAGTGTCATGGAAGGCCGTCCAATCCACGAATCCAAAACATGTGCGGTTCACTACGCGACAGGCATCCAAACAAACAAAGCCGTGGGGCTCAAGATGATGCGTAACAGGGAGCAGTACAAACGCGAGACTGAGGCACGCAAGTCTACAGCCAGCGGAGATGCGAATCTTGAAGGCCGTTTGCCACCTCTCCACCGCGAGGATTCGGAATTCGCTGGGCGTTGCCTGGTGCTGAAAAGTTGTTCACGCTCACTTTTCGAAGCAATCAACACAGAGCGCTCTGCCCGGCCGTGACCGGCAGAAGATCCGGGTAATTGGGTACAAGAATGTTTCTGCGGTTCAAGAACTTGACCAAAAGGGTCTCATCCATGGTGACATTTTTGCCATGCAACGTTGTGCGTGTCAGAGCGTCAAAACAGCACACATTCTCAAATGAAGACAAAGGAGGTCGTCTTGAGGTGCCACAAGAATGGTGAGACAACCAATTTGCCTTCTACTGATGTGTCCCCTTATGACTGCGCTGTACGCTGAAGAGAGTCCAGCGGCAAATGTGCAGCCAAGAGAACAATGGACATTCGAAATTGTGGAAGCGACAACTCATCGCGGCGCACTTGCTCAAAAAGCTTTTATTCATGTCGAAGCCTTCTCCCTTCGAGATTCATGCTTCCAATATTTGCGAATCGGCTTGCAGCTTCCATATGCCTCCGCAACCGGTGCTAACATCGCGTGTGGACCAACCTCTCCTTCATTAATAAGACATTTCTTTTCTGTTGATTGCAATAAGAAAAGAAAAACGATCTTGAAAAAGCGAATGAAAGCCTAATACGCAGCTTCTTATCAAAACGTGCTCGTCTGAATGAATAATGCCTTGGCGTGGTGAGTTAAGGCACAGGGGCATCCGGCTTTCCCATATAAAAGGACATCGTTTGCGCATATGACGGGAGCGGCAACACCATGGAGACCGATGTCTTGCAATGTGTGTATTCTTTTTCGTACTACGCGACGGAGGACAAGCCAACCGAGAGAAAAAGGAAGCGTGCGCCCTCGTTCTTGTCTGCCTTGACAAATCTTTCCGCAACTTTTACCTATAGAATATGGTTGCTCAAAAAATCCGTGTTGCGACACTGTTGAGAGACCGCAGGGACAAGATCTATTCAAGGCCTTATGAGTGACTTTCATTGCGTCTACGACGCCACACCGGCGCTGGAACCCGCCGGGGATTGATTACTACGATCGGCCGAAGATGAACAACGAAGGACACCACCAGGGAAATCCTCACCGGTCATCTCCGCCTCGCGGACGAAACTGGACTCGTGCAAGGGCCTGGCCGGTCGCTTTCTTGCCCGAAGCCCTCTTTAATTCGCCATTTGTCACGAGGCAAAGCTGGCGTCGGCCCGGAGCAGCCAGTCGCCATTGCTGCGTCAATGTCCCCAATTATCCAGCCAAGAGTAGCGCGCTCCCGAGGAAATGTCGAAAATCTCAGGAGCGTGTGTCAGTCATTCCAAAGCTGACCGACCGTGACCGTCCCGGCCTCCAGTGGCTGTTCCAGAACGTTCTCTTATTCGGCACTCGTTCTAGATGCGGTAGCTCCTGTCTAGCGCAAACGCTAGGCCTCTTGGCACGCGCAGAAGCCGGGCGCGCAGCACTTTCCGAGGCCAGCCGCAGTTTTCTGCACTTGCGGAAGCGCCGCGCAAGTGAAAAATGGCGGCTATAACCGACTGGGGCCGATGACGGGAGCAGGGGGTGTGCGCCAACGAGCCAGCACAGGCTTACCATTGAAAAAGCAAAAGTCAACTTTGGTATCGCGAGCAGACGCGAGCACTGGCTGCTTCGACTCTGGCGTCGCGCTGCGCTTTGCCACAGCAGTGTTCGTACTCGTCGCCTCTCTCCCTCGCCCCACGCTTCTGTCCGGGCCTCGCTCGCGCGAGAAGCCCGTCAGCGAGCAGCCGGATTACCTCCGACACAGGTAGTCCTACTCGGCCATTTCTATTTGGGCCCGCGACCGCCGGCCTGCGCGCATACAGCGAACGAACTCTCCTCGGCGAGGGTTGAAGGGAAGCCGTGCGACGTCTTCAGTTCCGCAAGAGGCCTTGCCGCATCGCATCGCGTAGCGCGGTGTCTTTCGCAGATTGGACGACAGCGAAAGAAAGCCCGACTCGCGGACGCTGCCCTCGACGACAGCAAGAACTTTTGCGCGCACGCATAAGCAGCAGCACAAGCAGCAGCACAAGCTAGACAACAAGCTCAAGATGCAGCCCGTGACCGCTGTCCCCGTCAAATCTGGCGAGGATAGCCAGTATGTGGCTGTGCCTGTGACGGCAACGCCGGTGAACGCGCAGCAGACTTCGTATGCGTATCAGGGCCAGACGTACACGGGGCAGCAGCAAAGTATGAACCAAAGCTACCAGTACCCGCAGATGCAGCCCGGCATGTATCGACAAGAGGTCGTGTATACGACGTATGGGAATACAAATTCCGGGTTCTGCCCGGCATGTGGATCAAACGCCCCGGTAATCGCAAGCACGCGGTCAATCTCCTTTGGCCAGGTTCTGTGGATGATTATTCTCCTCATCGTCTTTTGGCCTCTGTTTTTTCTTCCTCTGCTTATTCCGAGCTGCTACAAGCAACGCTTGGTGTGCTCACATTGTAATGTGGTGCGCTATGAGTCAGGTGATGGCTGCTAAAGCCAATTCTTTTCTTTTCTGGCCTTCGCAGAGATCACGAGCCCTCCCCTGAGGGGTGCACTGAGGAGAGCGAGTGGAAACCGATATCGATGGGGAGCATGCGCATTTCGTAGAACGTTGCCAACTCGAAGATTGCCGCCCATCTTTTCTCTTCTTTTTTTTTTCGAGGCTACGTGTGTGAGCATTCGATGCGTGTGAAGCTATGTGCCATCGCTTCGAATGAGCGCTCCTCGAGTCTCGACGAAGCGTTCACGCCTCATCTGACTTTAGAGTTTTATATAATAGCCCAAGCATCATGACCTGTTATACTTTCTATGCTTTGATTACATGTGCGAGTGCGACTACTGCGTGAACGAAGACAAGACAAGGCCCATGGTTCTTGTTTTGGGCAGAACAGGTGTATTTTAATTTGAAAAGATCGAAGCGATTGTTGTTGATAACCCCTTGCGGTTGTGAGACGACATAGAAGATTAGAACGACGAAGAAAAGAACAACAATGCGCTCGGCAAAGCAGACAGATGTAGATAAGGTTCCGAAATTTGGAGAGCAGCAGATAGCGTAAACTTTACCATTGGAAATGTAACTAGCTTCGAGCTTGTAGATCTCAGATATTTGAGCACCCAAGTAGATTAAATCACCAAATGCAATGCAAGTGGTATAACCAATGCAAATGGTAAACAATTCAGAAAGCTGCTCTTCGAAACACACGATGCTTTTTCTCCGTTCAAATATAAATATGAGAGAGCAATTCCTTCTCTTCCGATATCGTGCACGAGCAGAAGCGTCGCACGCGTCAGTCAGCGCCCCAGGCTAGAAGGGGTGCATTTTCCAAAGACAGAAAAGCCAATAAAATGAAGTGGGTGCAAGTCGAGTGCAATAATACAAGAATACATCATTCCCTACCCCCCAGCGCAGACTTTCACTTTGGCAGACTGTTTCTCTTGTTTCTTGAAAGTAATGTAAGCGACTGGACGCAGATTTGCATCGCAGAGAAACTAGGAGTGCAATTGCACAGAAGCTACTTTCGCGGACCAAGCAAGACGTTTTCTCCTCGAGACGCAGGGTAGGGGTTCCGTCTTCGCTTCCATCCATCCATCCATCCATCCATCCATCCATCCATTCACTACTCACAATCCATTGTCGGTCGCGTCACGTGGCCGTCGAAAACCCGCCTTTTCGCATTTTGAAAAGATCGCGTTTAGCAAGATCCTGGCGACGACGGAGACGGGGCAGCTTTTATGTCTGACGCCAACTTGAAGCGGAGAGAAGCGTCATACATTCCAAGGCTGCTTCTGCGACTCAAAGCACCTTGTGGCGATCTTGCAGTCTCTGTCTGCCGGAGCAGGCACGATCGCGCTCTTCCGGAAGCCGAGGCGAAAGCGGGCTAGCTTGACCGTGCGCGCGCGCGCGTGCTTCCGGGAAAAGCGGGTTGACGACCAAGGACAGTCAGTCAGTCAGTCAGTCACGCGGCGCCGTTCCCTCCCCTTCCCTTCCCCGCCCTTTTCTTTGCGCAGGATACCGTTCCTCGCCCACTCGCTTCATCGCCAGCGGGCTCGGCCTGCTCGCGTCGGTGGCGTCGCGCAGCGAGGCCCGTGCTGCATTCTTCCCTCGTGTAGGCAAAAAGTGCATGTGCGCCTGCTCTCTTACAGTTAGCGCAGCGCGTTCTTCGCATCCCCGCCACTTGACCAACTCGCACCCTCTCTCTCCCTGCGCGGGTGCTCAGCGCGACCCGAAGTCCTGCGTCCGTCCCCGCCGGCGCCGTCGGAGTCGGGCTGCCTCTGGACCAGCCCGCTGCCGGCCGGCCGGCCGGATGGTCTGGCGCGGCGAAGGTCTGGCGCGGCGAGGCGAGGCTGCGAAGAGCTGCGAAGAGCTGCCTGCTGCCGGGCGGTCGTGCCCGACCGAGGACATCCGCGGCTTCTTCCTCCCAGCGAGCATTCTGTTAGCTGGAGCTGGCGGGTTGGTGGCTCGCTTCGATCGTAGCTCTCGCGCCGCTGCCGCCGTGTCGGTGCGAAGCCTCTCGCACAGCAGCAGCAGCAGCAGCAGCAGCAGCAGCAGCAGCAGCAGCGAGAGTGCGACGCGCGCAGCCTGCAGAGCCTGCAGAGCCTGCAGCTGAGCCGCGCGGCGCGCAGCGTCGCCATCGTCCGTCGAAGTGCATATGCCGCAGAGGCCGCAGGTCTCACGTACGTACGTGGAAACAAAGAAGGAAAGAAAGAAAGAACGACAGGCAGGCAGGCCGACTATGAGGTTTTGACTTTTCGCGCGAGGGAGGGAGGACATGCATGCACGTGCTCGAGAAGAGGGATCGCCATGGATGAAACGGCGCGCGGCGGAGAAGGCCGCCGGGCGCGAGCCGCGAGCGCAGAGCAATGTATTGTGAAGGCCTCCGACAAAAGCCCTCTCTCTGAGCGCAGTGCGTCGGGGACATCACGGGCGATGGCCCGCACCTCTCTTCCTCTCTCCCTCTCTCCCCCCTCCCTGGCGAGCAGACGAGCACGCAAGCACGCAAGCACGCAAGCTAGCAAGTAACTCACTGCAAGCAGCCGCCCAGCGGCAGCGGCCAGTCGCAGGCAGGCAGGCAGGCGGTTACGCGTCATCAACGCGGAGCAGAGTGTCCCCGCAGAGCCCAGCATCCACGGCCGTATCCCCCCCGCACGTCTCCGCAGCGAGGTGCAGCGCGCACCCCCGCTGCGTCCAGCGCGGAGATAAAACCCCGCAGCGGCGCCTCTTTTTGAGCGCGACGTTGAGGGCAAGTGCGGGGGGAACGTCTCGTGTGTCGGCGTGTTGATGACCCCGCCCTCCATCACCCCGCGCTGCGCCGGCGCTGCCTGGCGAGCCGCCCGAGCGCAGCGAGACGCGACGGGCGAGGCGAGTCCCTGGTCTCGAGTGGACCCGCGCGGCGAGACGAGGCTCGAGCCGCGAGACGATCTTATCTTGCCCAGCGGGCCGCGACGAGGCGCGGCGGCGTGGAGAAAGGCATGGACGCCGGGCGGCGAGCGCAGGCGCGCAGGGAGGCAAGGCGCGGCCGTCGCGACGGCGACGATGGGCGATCGCGCCGTCAACCCGCGCGGCGCGGGCGGGCGGCAGGAGGGAGGGAGCGAGGGAGAGGCCGCGCAGGGCGCCGGGGAGCGCGCTTTGCAGGCCGGCGGAAGGCGTTTGCAGCCCCGCGTCCTCTCGCGCGGAGACGACGACGACGACGGTGATGATGATGATGATGTTGATGATGATGATGATGATGATGACGATGAGACGACGACGGAGACGGTGGAGACGGAGACGGCGAGGCCTCGCAGCGCGGGCGCTCTCGCGCGGGCGCTCTCGCGTGCGGGGCGCGCGGCGGCCTCGCAGCG